>AIHY01000285.1:0-12960 GCA_000331125.1 Phytomonas serpens 9T
CCGCAGCGGCTCCTCGCGGCGTGCAGCCAACACGAGGCGCCGCACACCCCGCCGCGCGAGGGCCTTCGCGGTCTCCAGGCCGATGCCCGTGCTGCCGCCGACGAGGAGGACGACGGAGCGCTCGAGAGGCCAACGCGGGACGGCCTGCACCGCCCAGCACGCCGCGAGCGTGACGAGGGCTAAGACAAGTGCGAGGAGGTTCACAAGAAGCATAGGCCTCAGCATAGAGTTGGGAAGAGAAAGAGAGAGAAAGAGATACAGATAAGTAGACTAGTACGTTGGTGTTCCTTCCTTTTTAGTGTCGTGGAGGAGATGAGAAGGGCAAGATGCCCAATTGCTTCCAAGAAGGATGGATATTCTAAAGTCAAGAACTAACAGCTTCAGAAGATAGATGACGAAGGAAAAGACCATTTTACCGAAATGTCATGTTAGTTGGCTTGGAACTGGCTCAGTCGGTAGACGGAACATGGAAACAAGAAGTAGTCACAAGGAATGCATTAAAACAAAAATAGTACTATCATTAATTTGTCAAAGCTACTAAACATCAGTGGTATACAAAGCGAACTAATTCCGCACAAGAATATTTTTTGGGTGGCACTTTGCATTTTTTCAACATTACTCCGCAAAATGTTTAAAAACGCTTGCAAACCCTGAATCATAATAATAAATTGAGGTGTGGGCAAGTAAGGACAAAAATAAAAATAACCAAAGCTAACGACTTATAAAAAAACATCTGAAACAAAATATAAGCATATAGGAGTGAGAAAATCTCAATACGGAAGTAATACGAAGACGCACTGGGTTTTGGTATTACTCTTTCTTCTTTTTTGAAATCTATTGAAAACATGCAAGAAGTGAGAATCATAAATATTTTGAGTTTGCTTATTTCAAAATTGTAGACTGGACAGAACATACAAATTCGCTTGGGTAGATATATCTTGCTCGATGCTAAATTAGGTAACATAAAGAGAGAAATATATATATCAAAGAAACAAGGATTGCTGAGAATAGGAATACTTCTACACTTTAAATCTACAACATCAATAAATTGAGTGTAAGAAAGCATTCTGTAGAAGAGGAATGAGTTGCAAGAAAAAGTAAAACCCTTGAAGTGGGCATAAAACATATTCTTCTCTAATCCCTTTCAACACACATTAATATGTTTTCATTTATATGCACACTTTGCCTTTAAAATTTAGACATTCCGTGAACTTTAATGCGCAAGAATAAACAATTAAAATATGAAATAAATGTCGAAGAGGGAATGATTTTTAACGAGTTAAGATAAGCAAATGGAAACAATTTGGTGATGAGTTATATCATTTATATAAGAATTTATATTTGCTGTGCCATTCACTTTATTTTATTACTCCTCATTCGTCTGCATCCCAACTCTCTAAAAAATGAAAAGAATTATATTATTATATAATAAAGCTTCAGATTCAGTTTTCCCAAACTTCAGTAGAGGTAAACCTTTTGATAATGCTAAAAGTCAATCCGTAGGGTAAAAAAGTATGATAATGAAAATTTCCCGAATATGACGAACAAAGTAGTTGCAATGAAAATATGATTGAACTGGCTGGATAAACGAATCTTTAATGCTAAAAATATAAAATAGACTCAACGCTTTTTAACGTTTCCTCTACCTTCATCCATTCGATTCATACCGCTAACATCGTAGGCAAGAATTAGGAAAAAGGAAAAGTTCAAAGAGTGGAGCCGCCGTACTACAAAAAAAGGGTTATATGGGAGAGCCGAAGGGCATGACAATCAATGCGCTTGCTATATATTTATCAAGTTCGCCCAAATGAATTGGAATGATTTGATACCAAATTTCTTACTGGGCAAGCAAATCTTTATGCTAATCTTTAGTATAGAAAAAGTTAGACCTCTCATAGTCCATGTAAATGTAACTCCTCAAGTCCTCCATTACATCTAACGTGTACTCCAGATCTTCACGAGTGTGCGAAGCAGAAACGCAGAACCGAATCCTGCCCTCCAAAAGTGACGTGGCAGGATAGCCGACAATCACGATCGCCACACCTCTTTGTAAACAACGTCGGGAAACCTCGGGTAGTTTGGATAAGTTAAAAAGCATGACAGGGATCACGGGACTAGAGTCATCCCCGAGAACTGTGAAACCACGCTTCATGAGTCCCTGACGGAAGAAGCTCGAGTTCTCCTTGAGCTGCGCAATTCTCTTCCGTCCAATGTTTGTACCCTCGTTTCCAAGGATGACATCCAGCACCGATAGCACCTGCTGAGCACACGGCGGCGAGAGCGTATCACAGTACATGGCTAGCGAAGACTGCACGCGAATGTAGTCGATCACACTTTGGTTTGACGCGATGTAGCCACCAATGGAACCGAAGCTCTTTGTGAATGTGCCCATGAGCACATCTATGTCCTTCGGATCAACGCCGGTGAACTCACACACGCCGCGACCCGTACGGCCGATCGCGCCGATGGAGTGCGCCTCGTCCACAAAGAGCAGCGCCTTGTATTTTTTCTTAATGTTCACAAAGGTCTTAAGGTCGACGATCTCGCCTTCCATGCTGTAAATTCCCTCCACGATGATCACAATGCGATCCCAAGGCTTGTACGGGCCATCCGGGTTTTGGCCAAGGATGATGGCCTCACGCACCAGCTTCTCAACCTCCACGTACTCGTTGTGCTTAAAGGGCTTCACCACGGCACCAGAGGAGCGCACGCCATTCACGATTGAAGAGTGGTTAAGCTGATCTGAAATGACAAATGTGCCCTTCCCGAAAAGGGCAGGGAGACCCCTGAAGTTAGTGCCAAAGCCCATCCCGCACACAATGGCATCATCCTTGCCAAGAAAGCTGGCAAACGCCTTCTCCAACCTCGCCACCTGCGCACTCTGCCCGAGTTCCTGGGGCGCGCTGCACGATGCCAGACCCTGTTCACCAATGCAATCCAGCACGCTATGCGTGACGCTTGGAACGTCATCTGCAAACCCTAGGTAGTTGTAGGAACCAAGGTTGATCGCAGGGATAATCTTACCGGTGCGCTGGAATGTTACATTATCATCATGTGAAACCCGCTCCATGATCCCAATCACTCGTGATGGGCGGCTGTCAATTGGAACTGCAAAGCAGTCGCTGGCACGACGATAAAAACACCGGTTCCACAGCTCATCGAAATCCTTTATAAGGGGCGCATACCCTGGTGGAAAGCGTTTTTTGGTAAACGGAGAAATTCCGTGGAACATCTCCTTAATCCATATAATTAAAAGAAATAAAGCAAAGTTTAGCACCGACACAAATTTAGTCCAAAGCGTTATTTGATATGATTTCTTCCGCGTTGGGAACTCTGTCGTGCTCGTGTTGTTCTCACTATCCATGCTGGCGGTGGTGAGAGAATTCCCTGACGAAGGGTGACGAACGTGCAAGGGGGTTTTATTGTCAATGACATCGCAGCGCTCACGTTGTTCTTCAGCCAAAATGCTCTCCTTTGTTGGTATTTGGATATTCGGTAAGTGCAGAGGATACTCCTCACTTTTCGATGTGATACAGGTTGGCATTTATCCGACTTTCTTCGCAATAATAAAATTAAATGGCTATAAATGCTCAGATAGACACTATTCACTACAATATGTAGTAAGAAATATATTGCGCAAAAGTTTACTTAGTTCGCTCTTGTTTCTAACAATTCAATAGATGCTATAATGAAATCGCTGCTCTGAGGAAAAATGAAAACTAGGGAAAAGACTCTCTGAAAAAATTGAAAAAATCTTAACAAAGTAATAATCACGTGTATTCAGAAATAGTGAAAAGAATTGGTGATAAGAAAAAAGAGAGTAAGCATAAAATGCATGCATACACAATGGAAGAACCTCGTGCAAAGAATAAAAAAAATGTTTCCCACAGAATGTGCCCCTTAGACGATCAAACTTTCAGTGAAAATTTCTTGCTAAGTTTTGCTGTACTCCATCTTTTATGAGCACTCTTACCATTAGCTATATAGCATCAACAGCTACATAGAATGACTTGTCTGCGGCAAGAATTAATAGAATTTGTGCAGAAGATGATATACAGTAATTAGAACAGAAGGAGAAGCACATACTGTAAGATAGGAGAGCAGTTGTTGTTTTTTATTAGATAAAAAACAAAGAGGAATATATCCGCAACTGATGCCAGCGGTAACTAATGCCATCACAAGAGGCCCCAATAGCTAGGCCATTAATTAAAGGGATCACAAACGTGCCGCGACCAATGCACATGCGGCAACCTGACTAGCACGTAAACTATTTTACATTAAAGAGCATATCAAGAATAATCCCTTTAATAATGTGATGAAAATTATCGACAATAGGGTCAGCAATGACACTCAAACACTTTGTCTATTTTCCATAAGTAGATATATGGAATAAAATAGCCAAAACGGGCGCCCGAATGGGACGCGAATAGGATCAGAATACTAATAAGTAAATAAAAGGACAAGGAGTGCTAAACTCCAAGGCCTTGATGGAAGCCATCGAAAACAAAATGAAATTGATTGCATAGGAGGTTTACACGTATGCATTTTGATTGAAAGTGTGTGTTCCCCCTTTTGCATTCATGGAAAAGTTGATTCATCCACATAAGCATAGGGAACCTGAAGTATCAATTATTTAGCTTCGCACCTCATTTGGAAACTGAGGGACGTCCCCGGGAGCAATGCCTTTTAGACGAGGAACTGCATGAGTGCCAAGCCACGACCAAAATGACATAAAGGCTATAAAAAAAAAACAATGAGACACCTTAATGCTCTTGATTCTATCCTTAAATGACAGTGCCCTGTTCTTTTCAACACGAATACGATCACGATGTAAAGCTTCCGTGAGGCTAAAACGCTGTTTACCTTTCCTAAGATCGCTTCTGGCGTGTGGTATGGCACGCCGTCCTGCTGTTGTACTTTTAGGTCCCCATAAAAAAAGGCTTTTAGAGAACATCTCTACCCCGTAATCGGTTGGTGTTACTTCTCTTGCTGCCTATGAGACTTCAACACCAGTCTAAAGATGGAGGACAACAAACAAAAAATCTCAGGTAATAATTGAGAAGGAGATGAGAAAAGAACATATTCTAACGACGTTGAATAGCCAAAACAATAAAAATACCCAATGATGAAAAATAAAGCAGTAAAGGGAGGCTACTGATACTTTCTAAACGCTTTCCTTAGATTTAGTGATTTACAGATCGTGTAAAACTGAAATTAACGAACAAAAATAACAAGGAAAACTGTATAACTTGTCACAAATTCAATAATAAGGGACCTCTCAAATCCCACTATTAACAACTATCAAAAATATCTGCAATGGCCCAAATAAACGAAACCAAACCTCCTTCCTTGGCTTCCTCTTTGCATATATAGAACTATTCCGGAACTTTTCCCGTAGTAGCTGTGTGGGCCTGCTGCTGCTGCCGTGCCAGCTTTACAAAGTCAATTGCAGGGCACCAAGTGGTTTTGAGACGATCAAACGACCAACGGAGGTACATATCGTCAACACATCCACAGTACCCAGCGGGTCGCCCCGAATGGCAGTGACACTTCAGGATGTTTTCCTTTGCCTGAGTGTCCGCTTCTTTCGGTTTGACCTCGTTCGTTTGCAGGGCAGAACTGCTTGCGTCATCATCGGCGATTTCAGGGGATGATGTCTTTGCAGTGACTTCGACGGCATTTTCTTTTGTGTCTTCAGACGCCGAACCTTCAATGGGACTGATATTAAGAGTCTGGTGCTTATCGTTGCTTAACTCTTGCGATTGCACTCCCTTAGACGATATCAGCGGTGTCAAGTAAGAGATGGGTGGTACAGAAGGGTCACCATACAGAGCCACGTTTGGCATTGCCAAATCAGGAAAATAATCCTCCTCCGCACTTTCGGCAGGTATCAAATTCAAGCAATCACCTAGGTATCGCGGTGCTCCTTTCGCCAATAGCCATTGTACAACTTCGGAGCTATTCATGGCAACGGCGGCGTGAAGTGGTGTGCGCCCCCATCTATCATACACACGCACACTACCGCCATATGTACTAAGCAAATCCATGATCTCAATTTGCTCAGCAAGTGCAGCGATGAATAAGGGGCTGTAGCCGTGGCTCATCTCCTCATCAGCAGGATTTTCATCCTTCAAAAAAGAAACATCGTTGGGGTTCGCCCCTGCCTTGAGGCACTGAGTACAGAGCTTTGTATGACCAGTAACGACAGATAATAGCAGATAAGTTGCCCCACTTGCTGGGGATGCTGTCACCATCCCATTACGGAGCTCTGGACAATGCTGGTCTATGAAAACACTCACAAAGGGTAGTGGTGTCGAGATTTCCTTAACAAACTTGCGTGGGGAGGGAGAAGTGTTACCAGTGGGTGCGCCAGGGGATGAAACCTCATCTGGCGGCTTCATTAACTTGTCAAAAGACTTCATGACATTTTCTTCCTGATTCGGCGTAAGCTGAACCTTATGTCTACTGCGACGAATTCCCTCGAAAGCAATGAAAGGGATCGGTACAGACGTACAGAACCCCCGCGCGCGACGGCTTTGCCCACTGAAATTGTATCGATCAAGGCCGAGAGCCAACCCATCTTTAACACCTTGGCTTATGGCCAAACATTCAAGCATCTGCTGCGACGCTGAACTTGAGTTACTACCGCTACCAGTGTTTTTGTTCGAAACCTCGATATTCTTGTCGATGTTAATCCCAGAGCCTGCCTTAGCGCAGTGGCGCTGCGCACGCTGCATAGCTCTTTCTTCATCAGCTATAAGAGAGCTGATGCCGTCGATGCTCAGACTCTTGTGCATGTGTCTGCCTTTTCTACACTAAGAAGAATGATAAAAACGCGAATGATCTACGCTGCTATTCAATAAAAAGTTGTTTTTAGTGAACAAAATAGATAAAGGGTAGCTGATATTCTTCCATTTATCCTATACATAAGTGCATCATAGTAAACCATAAATATACATATTCATTCATTCGGGGAAGGTAAAAGAATCAAATACAAAGGCAAAAAGTACCAAAATCTAGAAAGATAATTGGACTAAACCCTTGCGGCTTTCTGTGCACATCTTTCTAATGTATGTGAAACCGATTTCAATATAAACAACAGTATAATCACACAAAGCAACTGAAAATGAATACTGCTGTAGCGAGGACGATACAAACTTTTCCTCCGCTTTTATTTTTGGGAACTTTCTTTTTTGAATTTATTCGTTGCTCCGCATTTACTCTAGAATAATTTTGTCATCGACAACAACAGGTCGATAAAGATCAAAAAGTAAATACGTATGCATCATGGGTTTGCAATACAAATTTTATCGCTATGCATGGAAAACATTGCGCGTTTTCTAAGACTCTATAAATTCGGGGATAAATTTTGCATTTATCATTTCGTTTACTGCTCTACACTCGCTTATCTTTAGAATTTACTTGAGAGCCTACCATTGCGGGCTCCCTTCCTTCTGTTCGGCGAGCCAGTTCGTTCTTTAGTGCACCATAGCGATGGTATTCCGCTGAGTAATTACGACGGTCATTACGATTAGGAGGCTCCCCATACGCATGGAGAAATTCTGTCTCAAAATGATGCAAAACCTGCTTAATATTTCGCTTCTCCGATAGAAGCTCCGAAGTCGACAGTTGTTCCGGTGACGTCGTTCCAATATGTACCCTAGGCAAATCAATCTTTCCCCCCCGAATCGGTAAGCCACGCGCCGGTCTTCCCATGCCTGAAGAAGTAGACCCACGTTGGAGTGACTCGACTCCACCAGACCGAAGATGAGCACTGCCTGAAGGAACACCCCCAATTATCCCTGAATCTTCAGACTGTAACAAGAACGGTTCACCTGATGTCAGAGAGTTTTCGTTCAAAAGACTCCCACGTTGACTAGGAGGCATAGAACGTGAAGTTTCGAAAACATCAGCACCTCCAACCGTAGATCTACGACCACTAACAAGTGCCTGCTGGGGCTGCTGCGAGTCTAGCGACATGACCTTACTCTTAGTGGCCTTGTAAAGCTCATAAATAGAGCGAAGCATAGCCTTTTGTTGCGCGGGCACCTCACTCTGCCCGATTGCCTCCCGTATAGCTCCCTCCCATTCATGAATACGTTGCTTCATTTCTTTTTTGAAAGTTCGGCATTGTGTAGCAGACATCGTTTCTATAGCGGTCTGATAATGCGGGTCCCCAGACTCCTTAGCAAGTTGGAGAGACGCAGCCTCACCACGGTAAGCTGCCAGAAGCTGGGTCGCAAGGAAATCTGGTGAAGGTGGGCGTGGTCCAAAGTCCTTTTCTATCCGCCTGCGCTGTTCTGTCTGCAAGGACCTTAGGGTGTCTACGGTAGCTTTACTGTGTACCCGAAAATCGATATCCACCTCATGGGTCTGCATGAAAGTAAGGGAATCTATAGTTTGATATACGACAAGCGATAGCTGCTCATCCGCCATAGTAGTGGTCTTCCTGCCAGTGTAACCTTTAAATGCCTAAAAGAGGTTAGCAGGACCTATTAAAATATTATCTGTATAGAATACCCGCTAATATGTGGGCAAAAAAGTAACTAGAATTAAATCAATAAGGAATAATTATTGCTATTTCTTCGTCAAAAACAAATTCATTAAATCTTGAAAAAGGCAATACAGTAGTACGTACAATTTAAAAAAGAATGAAACAAAAAGAAACGTATATAATATATACCACATTGTGTGTATAAACACAATACACAAACACACACACATATATATATAAAGATTAAGGATGAATTTTCCCCATAAGAGTCTGAGATCGGTCCCCCATTTTTTGTACACATGATGCATCAGTTTAGATGGTGCACATGTCTTGGAGTACGACTTCTACAATACAAGGCATTTTGCGCAGGGAGTGCAAAATGGAGTAAAATATAAGTTAAAATGGGGTGTCCCCCTGGGATGACGATATTCAATGAGACTCGTGATATTTCCTTAATACATTTTGTCTCATGAGGTTGTTTTCTCTCAGTGCATCGAACGAAACACCCTGCTTGAGCATACTATACAGTAAAGGATGGGGTTTCAGATGGCTGCCGTAGCGTTTAGCAAGGTCCTCCATACGTTCCACAACGCCACGGACCCCGCCTGGTACACGCTGCTCGATGAAAGTTAGTACACCTCCGGTAGTGACATGGAAGCCTAAAGCATTTAAGCTCAGTAAATCTATGTCCACCGCAGTTCGCACCGCACCACTACCAAGCAGCTCACAAGATACGTTAAGAACAACGGCGATTAGACAGTCAGCGATTTCTATATTTGTCATCTTGCGCCGAAGATACCGTTCAATCACAGTCAGATTTAAGGATGCCGACCTGTTAGATTCGACAGAAACTTCAGAGACATGGTTAGGGGTCAATAAAAATGAGCTTCGGATTCTTTTCTCGGGATAAATATAAAAGCCTCCGGCAGTGCAAGTCTGACCGAGAAAACCGTCCTCCGCCATCCGGCGAAATGACCCTATCAACCCTTCAGAAGTCTCCGGATTAATGAATGAGTGAAATTGATTCTTACATTGGCTTTCTATGCCATCATGTGCATGTGTACGCTCTACAGTCGCCACAGAATCAAACATTTGTAGTATTCTAGGAATTCCATAAATGTCCATGAGACGTAAAGGGCCAAAAGTGAGGCCAAGATGCTCCACTGCCGCTCTTTCTACTTTCTCAGCAGCACAAACAGAAGCAAGTTGACAAGCCTCTAGGCAGAAAGCCTTGACCATGCGCTCCATTGCTGGAGTAGCACACACGATGTAAGGTGTGTAGATACTCTGTAGGTAACACAGAGCTGCAGACATATTGTCCCGCACAAGGCCCTCCGGCCAGCTCGCCTTTGCAAAGGTACGAACTTGCTGTAATGAAACTTCCAATCCGCAGGTGTTGTGTACTGAAAAACATGAAACCGGTGAGATTAGCGTTGCGCATGACAGCCTCTCAAGAGCCGGTCGGGCTGTATGGCCATCCCCCAATACGATGACGCGAACATCAGGAAAAGTATCTTTACCATCCTTACGCAATATATCTTGATGTTGTTCAATCAGGTCTAGGGTGCGCGAAATGCAGCTCGGAGAGCAGTCATAGAGCACGGTCGTGCCCTTGGGAACTTCCCCTGCTAGTAGCGCCTTCGATTTCTCCCCCCACAACGATAACTCAGGGGCTTTGAAGCTAATAAAACTTCGAAGGAACGAGGCGCCGCTTGCACACGTGCTTTTCCTAGTGCTACACACAGACTCAGACTCAGTGGATGGGTTTGAGGGATAGGGTGATGCACGCTGACAGGCTACCAGATGTTGCACTATCGCTGCTGCATTCAAATGATGGGAAAGACTAACGTGTTGGCGAAGGTACTGTAAGCATACGGAATTTGCATCTTCTGTGTCGTGGGTTACTGCGGCCAGACAGTATTTGTACCATTCACTGAGAATGGGGTTACTTGAAGAAACATGGTAAGCCAGCTGGAAGGATCTGGAAAGAAACAAACGTTCCAGAACCCACTGTCGGCGAGTTGGATTCCTAAGAATTCTAGATAAGAGAAAATGCTCGGCACGGGCGCTCCAACTTATCGGGGTCTTACTGCGAGTAATGTTTGTATCACTAAATACTTCCTCTAGGATGGGATCAGGCCCATTGGACGACGATAACACACTGATGGGTGAAATATCATACAACTTATCAGAGCTGCCACATTTCACTACCTTCAAGAGACCCAGGGCGTCGAGAACACTGATATCATATTCCGCTAATTGCGGAATCTGCTCTACTGCCGTCTGGACACCTTGCAGTAATCGTACAGTATTGATGGTCTGTGCGGCCGGAAACAGCCCATAAAACAGGGAGGGAAACCCAATCAAGACTGACCGCTCCAGTGGTTTCATCGCAGACTCAGATGAGTGCGACATATGTAATGAAAAACGTGGCTTAACGTCATCAATTAATAGAACGTAGCGCCGTGTGCAGGCAAAGAATATCTCCGCACCCAGATCCATTGCATGTTGACCGTATGAGAGCATTGCCATGCACATATATTGAACTGTATCCTTATTTTGGGCTGCATCAGCACAACGCGAAACCGTTGGATTTTGAAGGCGTTGTAGTAGAGAATTCTTTCTCGCTTCATAATTCATACGATCCGCATAGCCTAACTCCAATGCATGCTGTACGGGGGAAAAGAAAGAAAGATGTGGATGGGCGCATAACTGAACTACAGCCAAGGTTTGACCCTTTGAAGAACTCGCTTCGGATTGTATTGGCTCACTACTACCGGCCATCGGCGGAGGAGGACATATGTATCTTTCAGCCTCATCAAGCGCAGCATGTATGCATTCAATAAGTGATATGGCTTCGTCGATTTGCTCTGTTAGCTGAATTCTCAAGACAACATTAGAATATCCTTTAACTTCAGTTACGTTAATGCATTCACGAGAAGAAGAACGATGATATCGAAACCCTGCTTCAATCTCAATAGGGAAACGCTCGTTTGGAACATTGACGGGCTGACTCTCGCCTTTTATTGCGTCAGACTCAGGGACTAAACTCTGCACAGTCGCTCTGTGTTCATTTCCACCAAGGGCTTCAGGCACCTCATGCCAATTCAAACTGGCTTCCATTTCAGTGCTCAGCGGCGAGAGTTTTTCATGTCGCATCGAAACATCTACAACATTTTCATCACCTTTACACATATTATGATCAGTATCAGCACCTTTATCTGAGCACGCTGTCTCAGACAATTTTTCCCCTGAGGATGAAAAAGCGCTATCAGTAGTCGAAACACACGACATACCTGGCCCCGTATTTTTCCTGAGTTGCCCAAATGATAATGTTTTGAGATGAGGTATGTCATGGGACGCACGCATGGCCTCATCGATCTGTGCTGAGAATGATTTACGGAAAAAGCCACCCTGTGGGCTAGGTACATCCTCTGCAGGCTTAGTTGCCAGCGAGGTCGACTGAGGCGATGAAGAGGCCGGTGCAATACACATCGTACCCAGTTCGGAATTCCTTAGTTGCACAGGAGAAGTGACGGAATTGACAGTTTCTATAGGATTATCACTGATCTCCAAAACCCCCTTATTAGGGTGAGGTAAACCAACATCAACAGAAGTAACTGTGTTATTCAGTCTTGAAGAGGTAGTTTTGTCACTATCCTGATTATACAGAAACTGACGATGCTGCTGAGTTTCATAATCCATAGTTTGATATCTTCGATCGATATAATCTCCACCAAAAGAACTACGGGTTAATTCCTTGGGAAGATTAAACCTTTCCGATGCCGTTGGTGCCATGAGTGGTGTGGGTGCAGTCTTGGGTGCCATGGGTGGTGTGGGKGCAGTCTTGGGTGCCATGGGTGGTGTAGGGGCAGTCCTAGGTGCCATGGGTGGTGTGGGTGCAGTCTTGGGTGCCATGGGTGGTGTGGATGCAGTCTTGGGTGCCATGGGTGGTGTGGGTGCAGTCTTGGGTACCATGGGTGGTGTRGGTGCAGTCTTGGGTGCCATGGGTGGTGTAGGGGCAGTCCTAGGTGCCATGGGTGGTGTAGGGGCAGTCCTAGGTGCCATGGGTGGTGTAGGGGCAGTCCTAGGTGCCATGGGTGGTGTGGGTGCAGTCCTRGGTGCCATGGGTGGTGTGGGTGCAGTCTTGGGTGCCATGGGTGGTGTGGRTGCAGTCTTGGGTGCCATGGGTGGTGTGGGTGCAGTCTTGGGTGCCATGGGTGGYGTGGGTGCAGTCTTGGGTGCCATGGGTGGTGTGGGKGCAGTCTTGGGTGCCATGGGTGGTGTAGGGGCAGTCYTAGGTGCCATGGGTGGTGTAGGGGCAGTCCTAGGTGCCATGGGTGGTGTAGGGGCAGTCCTAGGTGCCATGGGTGGTGTGGGTGCAGTCCTAGGTGCCATGGGTGGTGTAGGGGCAGTCCTAGGTGCCATGGGTGGTGTAGGGGCAGTCCTAGGTGCCATGGGTGGTG
>AIHY01000286.1:0-15790 GCA_000331125.1 Phytomonas serpens 9T
CCCCCCCCCGAGTACCCATACGGCCGACACAGCTCCAAACGAAAAATCACGCCAAACTTGGAAAAGGACCTATACTTAATTTTAACACATAAATTAATGCTCGGCCTCCCCACAAAAAAAAATATATATATATACTAATATTATAATGAAAAATGGTTATAAAAAAAAAAACATCTATAATAGGGGAAAAAATAACGCAAAGGAAGACCATAAACCTCTATGATGCAAAATTTAATTCATAAAAATATATAACAATAAGAAAAAAGGAACAGAAAATGTAAAAATTTTAGTATTAGAAAAATATTTAAAAAAAAAATCCCAATAGATTTTCAAAATTTCTATACAGTATTCTGGTTTAAAATTTCCCAAGCAATGACCAACATCCAATTTATTTTCGCATAGCCTATTTAAATGATCTTATTTAATTAAAAAAGCAATGACAAAAAAAGTGTAAACAAGTGTTTTTAAGACATTATGTGTATATTCTTGAATATGTTTACCTTTCGTGGAGGGCGACCCACGACAGGCCAATTTCAAACTATTAAGAGCAATATTAATCGTCAACAACACACTGGCGAAAGAAATAGGACATACAACCCAATTGCCTACAGAAAAAATTGTAAATAGATTAATCTTAATGTATTATATTGACAAAAAAAAACACCACAAATGATTTTTCACATTTTCAAAATACGCATGTATATTAAAAAAAAATCTGAAAAGAAGAAAAGTCTTTAAATAAAACATTTTTTTTTAATGTATTGTAAGATAAGTAAATCGAAAAATTAAAAAAAACTGAAAAATAACAAAAAAAGTAAAATAATTCATATAGCCCCATGGCGAACCTTAAAAAACAAAAAGGTTATTTACACGGATGCCGAAGGACGAAAACCAGGTATGGCAAATACGTGGCTATTGTGGCGAAATCCCCCGATGATTTTCTCCATGGTGCCCCACACATTATTAAAAGAAACACTTAATAATTATGTATTTCGTAACATGCATTTAAGCTATAAATATTAAAAGAAAACGAAAAGAGAACAGCTAACCAATATAAGAAGTTATAAAAATTTTTTTAAAAAAATTGTATAATATAATAACGTCATATAAAAAATGTTTTATTTATAGGTAAATATGTGTTTTTTATTTTATGGAATATAAATATTAAATTTGGTTCTTGTTTTTTTATTATTTTTCCTTAGGGAGAAAATTCTATGATGCATCAAAAAAAACCTCCCCCCTATAATTGTTAACAAATCAATGCTGTGTACCATTATTTTATGATATACCATAAAATTTTAAATATTTGATATTTTGTGAACTATATAGTAACTTTGATAAATTTAAAAAAATGAAGATACCTATGTGATGAAAATCTATACATCGCTCTGGCAATTCAATTGCTAGCTATTTTCGTTGCCCGATATACCCGCAATTGTGGGGAATGGTGCTTCTTATAACAAGTATCAAATTGCAAATATTAAAAAAATATCTATATTTACACATTTGTAAACATTAAAAGAATTCATTTTCGAATTGTATATATAATTTTTTTTTGAAAAAAATACGCCCTCTCGCGGGCCATCGGCCTAAAAAAGATATTTCGGAAGGCACAGATATTTATTTTTTAAAAAGTTTACATAAACTTTTTTTTCCCATAGTCTTTAGATAAGTTTGATAATGGTGATAAAAAAACTTTGTATTATTTGTATATTCTTTTATATATATATATATTTTGACTTTTGTGTAATTGTAAAAGCAATAAAATTTATTTTTAATTTAGTCGTCGTGCGCATAGGCCTGGCCATGGCCTAGGTATAATTCTCTTTAAAATATATATATTTTTAATTTCGAATATATAATAACAAAAAAAGTTTTTTCGTTTTTTTAAAAAAAAGAAAAAATTTTTTTTAACTTCCATGCGGGCAATTGTTTTTCAAATTCCCTACCCCATGCCCATGCGACGTTGTTGAGTCTTATCATTATATGCGATGACAACCACCAATGTTGTTCCGAAAGCTATGCTACACATTTGTGCGTATCAAATTAGGAAAGCTTATGATTTATATTTTTTATAAATAATAATAGAAAAATTTTTTTCCTTCATTTTTATGTTTGGCTTTTATAATTCGTAAAGCTATGTTTTTCTTTAAAAAAGAGATTAGGCATGTTGTAAAGATAATTTATTACTGTATAAATATACGTTAAGTATTTTTTTTTTGTTTCTCGATATTAACTCGGTACAAAAAAAGATAATTTTTAGAACCCTTGAAAAGGTGCTACCATTATTGGAGTTCCCCCCGGCAATTTTAAATGTGTTGTTCCATGTGCCCTTACATACTTATAAATCTAAATAATAGTTCTACATGAAAGTGTATTCTTTTTACATGGTGGGGGCCATGATATGTTGTTATTGATTGTTATTTCCGTTTTTTCTGATTTTAAAAATTTCCCCTTATTTTGTTAGCCGGACTGGGGTCGTTTTCGTCTCGAGAGATGGGACGGTTCTGCTATTGTGTTTCTGTTTTTCTTTTTGTGTTTTTTTAGATTTCCTTTATTATGATGTTAAATGTTCGTATTCATTGTATGAATAAAATTTTAACCTAGGGTATCTGGGGATTGTGTGAAATTTTCTAGACATTGTAATTATTCTTATCTAGTTCCTTATAGGGCGTATTCTATGCATTTGATTGAATATTGGGTTTCCACGGGTGTAGTTTATTTTCACCTAATGGGTACTGATTTGAAAAGTATGACACATGATGTCTGGTGATTATTGCCCTTCTTTTCATTTATTCTTTTTTAAAAAATACTTTATATGAAGGTTCTGATATGTTAATTGTGGTGTTAATTATTTCGATGTTTATCTATCAAATCAATTCCATTCTTTTTCTATTTCCATTAATGCAAGTAGTGATTTCTATTGAATTATTTCTCTTCTGGTTGATGAAATATCTTTAAGATATCAAAAATATTTCACCTATAGCTCTATGCATGAGTTCCTCTAAAGGCTAGATAAAAATAAGAAGAGCACAACTATTTTGATTATTGTTCATTTGTATAATGTATTCTGCTCTATAAAGTTTATTATCCTTTTTTTTATTTAAAGCATTTCTTCTGATGAAACCAAAGGGAAAAAATTTTGATATGAGACATAGTGTTGCATGTACTGAAAGTGTCCCTAACATGAAAAATTGATGCTAGTCTAAATAAATTAATCATTGAGGGACACAAACACACTTTCTACACAAATTATTTAATACCTACACATGGAATCCATATGTATTATTCTGCTTAAGTTTTAATGTCATATTTTTTCTTTTTAAATACCTGTCCCTGAACGTAAGATTAACTTAAAATCTCAAAGGCGATATGCAGCGTGAGTTTATTCATTGTATCAAGTTCATGAAGATTTGATAATATACGCTGTGACCCATGAATACTGTGATACAAAAGCGAAATAGTAGGATATGAACTGTATGCTTAATAATTAATTAAAATTATGTTGTAATGTAATGATACACCTTAAATTACTTATCATCTTACATACAAGTAAGTTTTTATAAGTAATTATATATATAGTTTATAGTAATTCCAAAAATTAACGTTAGTCTTAAAAGAAAACACACGAATAGTAGTAACAGTAAACATTTTTTTAAAATCATGATTAAAGTATTTTAATTTCGATTATTATTTGTAAAGACCTATTTTACTCTATTATTGGTTTAGAACATTGAGATTGCACATTCAGAACTGCGAAAAACACCACATCATTTATCTAAACTCCTTGTGTTTTGTAAATATTCTCTCAACAATTTACAAGCTTTTTATTTAAAGAATGGATCCTAATCTTTCATAAATTTGTTTTAAAAAACCAGTAGTATTACTGATGAGGAGCATGAATGTTTGATTTCTTCGACCTATTTACGATTTAATTATTAAATCCGGTATACAATATAAATATATACGTCTCATTGAACAATGCTTTGGTGAATCAATATTCATTACTTTTTTAAAATTCGAATTACCAGTTAATTACGATCAGCATATTGATTATATTTGGAACTGAATTTATTATGTAACACAAGTATTATTATCATTTCAATATTAATTATTGACACATTATTTTTTTCCTTTAGTCCATTATATTCGTGCACATATAATTATCTAAGCACGATACTAGTTACTAATTAACATTGTGAAAATGCATATGTATACTATTGGATAGTTGTTTGTATCGAACTGTTCTTCATTAAATACCACACCCAATAAATTATTATACTTATGTTGGACATCAGTTGATCTGAGGCTCAGGTGGTCCTTGCGCTTATATGATTATCTTATTACGAATTCCAACATATAGAGCTTTTTAAAATCTACCTAGAAAATTTTACCTTTGCCCAAGCGTTATGCCATTTGACAATGATCAAAATTTTTCATCATCTAATTATGATAAAGGCGAATTTAATGAAGAGAGCCGGTTGAGTTTTTTCCCAAATTTTGATGATTCACTAAATCCAGATATGATGGATAGCGTTTCTGAAGTATTTCCCCACCAACGATGGTATGCTAACGCAAATTTGTATTTCAGAAATAATCCTGAGACACAATTTGGATTCTTTTCATCGTTTTCCCGTCAATGTCAAGATTCACGTTTGGAAAAAACTTTTTACGATTTCTGTAACTGGGGCTTAATCGATATTGCTGATCGGAGATATTATGCTGATAGTCTATTAGACTACCGTTATGTAGATGAAATGGATGTACTTGTGAATCATGACATTGAAAAACCGACAACCTGCTTGCAGAGGGCACTATTTAAATCGATTAAAGAGGGAAAGTTTCCCAGACCAGATCGTTTGTCAAAATCTCAAGCTAAATATCAGACTAGCCCATTTCGTATTAGCCTAGATG
This sequence comes from Phytomonas serpens 9T, assembly GCA_000331125.1. Classification (NCBI taxonomy): domain Eukaryota; phylum Euglenozoa; class Kinetoplastea; order Trypanosomatida; family Trypanosomatidae; genus Phytomonas; species Phytomonas serpens. The sequence goes on from AIHY01000286.1 coordinate 4,915, forward strand.
GAGAGAGTGTTCTCGAAATTACTCAGTCTGGCTGTAATCGTATCTATCATTTTTATCACGTGAATCCAGTTCGAGACATTTCGGTTGATTTATTTTTTGAAACAGAAAATAACTCGTTTCAACACAGCAAAAAGGGTATAGCAAACACATTTTGTTACTATTCTCCAATGATGCGTGTTAGTGGGTGTGTTACTATATGTGGAGATACAAAGGATGTGATTGGAGAAGGGTGGTATAATCGTGAGTTTGGTGGCTTACCATTTGAACTGGGGAGGACTGCACATAGTGCATGTGGCTGGCTCTCGTTACGTCTATCTAATGGATCGCAATTCAGTCTGTTTCATGTTATAGACTATGAGGCAGACAAAACAAAAGAATGTTTTGGAGTTTATACTTCAAATGGCAAAAAACACATATGCTCAGATATTTCTCTTGAAATAGAAAATAGGTGGACCAGTTTAGTAACTTTCATGACATATCCTTCACATTACTCAGTGAATGTTCCTTCGATAGAATTGAATTTTAAACTCTTTCCGATGCCCAGTGCGCAGGAATTTACCACTGTGATGATGCCAGGGGGCGGTTTTTTCGAAGGCTGCATAATCGGAAAGGGGACAGTAACTGGAAGCAGCGTCAGTTTGAGAGGGTTTTTAGAGTACAAAAACTATATCACCCACATTGAACCTTTGGATTTATTGAATACCACTAGTAATTATGTTCGTGACATATTAAGTCAGTTATATCCGTTGAAAGCAACTAATGAGTGGTTGCAAGATAATGTACTAGGGCAGTATGCTTACCAAAATCGAATTCCTGCAGATAAAATATGTGAAATATTGTTTTCACCAGTTCGCGCTTTGATAAATAGAGGAGGCAAGTCATGGCGTAGTTTACTTCTCGCGTCGTGCTGTAATGCATTGTCTCGAGACTACTTTGATTGCTCACCTTTTGTAGCTATGATAGAACTTCTTCATGTAGGTTCATTGATTATTGACGATATTCAGGACAATTCACTCGTTCGTCGTGGCGGAAGATGCATTCACATCGACTATGGCATACCAACAGCAATTAATGCTGGTACTGCTTGTTATTTCATGGCTCCACATATTGCAGGCCTTGATAAACTCCCTGAAGAAAAGGCCAACAAGATCTATAAATTATATTTTGATCTCCTTCGGATTGGTCATTTAGGTCAAGGGCTCGATATTTACGGACTTGATTATCTAATGCCGCAGGCTGTGGCTTCTGGTGATGTGCGTCCGTTGCTAAAGGCACTTGAGGCCATTCATACTTATAAAACTGGGAGTCTTACGAGCACTTTATGCTCTATCGCATGTGTTTTATGTAGTGCTGATCCCAAGGTATTCGATGCAATGAAGATTTTTGGACTCAATTTAGGGTTAGCTTTTCAAATTGTAGACGACTCTCGAAGCATAAAAGGTCTCAGTGGTAGCTTGAATGAAAATGAAGACATTCGTAATGGGAAAATTACGTATCCAATAGTTAAGGCCATGTCAAAACTTTCAGGTCCCGATAGGCAATTGCTTTGGGATATTTTAAGATCAAAACCATCAGATCCTGATATGGTAATGACAGCAATTAAACTCATTGAAAAGGTTGGAGGTGTTGATTTATGTCTTCAGGATGCTCGAGGCTTGATTGAAAGGGCGTGGTCCGTACTGGATCCTCTACTAGATGAATCAATTCCTAAAAACATCATGCTTATTTTTAGTAAGTTTTTGCTCGACTCCGATTACTAGAATGAAGAGCAATACCTCCTATAATATTGACATGATATCAAAATTGCATGTTTAATTTTTAGCTTTCCTATGATTTGTGTAGAGGTTATATGACACTTAATGAGAATTTTATTTTTGCCTTTTATAATATTCTTTTCTTAGAAAATTTGCCTACTTTACACTTTAGTTTATCAATTTGAAGGAAATTAATTAACGGGAAATAAAGCCATTCTAATAAAATGTCCACCGATAATAAGTCTGTTGCTAAGAACGCCAAACCCAAGCGCTCCAATGAAGCCAGGCTTGGCTTTTGGGAGGAGTTCATGATCAGTGGTGTTGCTGCAGGTCTTTCTAAAACAGCTGCGGCGCCGATTGAGCGCGTCAAGCTACTTGTACAAAACCAAGGTGAGATGCTTAAACAAGGAACACTTGATCGCCCATATAAGGGCGTAAGCGACTGCCTATTCCATACTGTAAAGACAGAGGGCATATACTCTTTGTGGCGTGGCAACTTGTCCAATGTGCTCCGTTATTTCCCGACGCAAGCATTAAACTTCGCCTTCAAGGATCAGTTCAAGCGAATGTTTAACATAAAAAAAGATGCTGGATATGGGAAACGTCTCCTAAATAATATGGCCTCTGGTGGGTTTGCTGGTGCAACATCACTTTGCTTCGTGTATTCCCTGGACTATGTACGAACACGTTTGGCGAACGACACAAAGTCTTCCAAGAAGGGAGGTGAGCGCCAGTACAACGGCATGTTAGATTGTTACGTGAAGACATTCAAGAGCGATGGTCTGGTGGGTTTGTACCGTGGTTTCATGGTATCTTGTGTGGGCATCGTTGTATATCGAGGTTTTTACTTTGGCCTTTATGATACACTCCAGCCATTACTTCCGATGGAACATTTCCTGACTAACTTTTTGCTTGGGTGGGTAGTGACAGTGGTAGCTGGTCTTCTATCATATCCCCTGGACACAGTGCGACGTCGTATGATGATGACATCTGGGACAGGAATGAATTATAAAAGCTCGCTTCATTGTATGATTACAATAATAAGGAAAGAAGGTGCAGCCTCGTTAATGCGGGGCGCAGGCGCAAATATTATACGTGGTGTTGCTGGCGCACTGGTGTTATCAGGTGTGGACGCAATCAAGCCACATTATATCGCGTTACGCGCTCAAAGGCGTCTCACAAATGAGCAGTAGATTATTAAATGGTTTAATATTTCCAAACTTTAATTTTTTGGTTATGCTGGGTACGGTAGGATTGATATATATATACATAAATATTATTATTAGAGGATTATAAAAATGTTTCTACTATTGGGGTTAGTATATTGAGACTGAAAGTTTATTTTTCATTGTTAAGAATACTAGGTGAATTTTTTACCTTATGAAATTGGAGCTATTACTTTTCACAGTTGTAGCTACCTTTTTTCATTCAGTATCTTTTTCATTTTATTCTTGACTAATAATAAATGATTGAATAAAAGTTTTTATTTAATTTTAGTTGAAAATAGTGTAATAAATTTAGGGGAAAAATATCAACTGGTTGTGCATTTTATTTTTATTTGTAATTTCTTTAGAATAGATTTTTCAGGCAAGTGGTAGGCTAGATAAAATTAGTTGGGATGAATATAATGATCTGAAATCTCTAAGGAATATAAATGTTTCGCATTGTAACAATGTTTTCAGTATTTTTTTTTTAGTAATACATATTCTTAAGTCGTACTTTTTTAATGGGCTAAATTATGCTTTCCCATCTTTAAATTTAAGATGTATAATTTTTTTATTAATGCAGCTTTTATATACGTCCTCGTTTCATCATCTTTCCATTAATATCTTTTCTTTTTGATATTAGCATGCATATTGCTAAAAGCGTTCTTTCATACTAAGAATAGTTGTTACTTTTCTTTTTCCTACATTCATTTTCTCAGAATGCGTAAGGGTGGTGTGCCCTCGGGCCAAGACTGGGAACCACAGGTCTTCAATTTTTCAAACAAAAATACCTCTCAAAATCGTCCACCACGCGTTGTTTCTGTAAAGGAGGCAAATCGTGCACTGCAAAGCGGACAGGTTGTCGATATCCAACGAAAGGAGCACCAACGTGCAAATCAGCAATCCAGCAGCGCTGGTGCAAACGCTAAAAAACTTGACGAGGATCACGAAACTCTCAAAATTAAGAGGGTAGATCATCAGCTCCGGATACGGATTATGAAGGAACGGCAGGCGCTAAAGTGGTCACAGCAAGATCTCGCTCAAAAAATATCAGAGCGTGTTAGTGTAGTGAGCGAATATGAGAGTGGGAAAGCTGTTCCCGAAGAACGTGTTATTATAAAGATGGAAAAGGCGTTTGGAGTTCATCTGCGTGGTGCGAAGGCGGGTGAACCGTTGGGAAAGACTCGCCCTGCTCCCAAACCATCTGAGTAATAGTAATTGCTTAATCATTTTTATTATCAGCATTTTAATTTATTTGAGGTCGATTTCCAAAAATTAATTGTTTAAAAAAGATTAAGTTGGCACAAAAAACTCATTCCTGTCTAGCAATAGTAGGATCAATTTTTTCCCCTACTTAGCACCGTCAAATTTGATTCATTTTGTAACTATGAGCGATATTTTGATCGATCCATTTTCTATAAAACATTTTTTAAAACTATATATTGTACCTTATTAGCTATTTTCATTGATTAAATTTAGCGTTCTCACGAAGTGCTAGTTCTATCGGAATTTTTTTTTAGATTATTGCTAGCCTCAATATTCCCCCTCCTCTCCTCCCCAAGAATGAAACGGTATATAGTATTGGGGCAAGCCGGGGATGGATCTTTTGGCACGGTTAGCAAAGCAAAGCAGGCTGAAACTGGTGAAATCGTTGCAGCCAAAAAAATGAAGCAACGTTTCCAAACCTGGGAGGAATGCTTGCAACTCCGCGAGGTCCAGGCGCTTTGTAAGCTAAAACACCCTAATATAGTTAAGTTAAAGGAAGTTGTAAGAGAGAACATGGAGCTCTTCCTTATTTTTGAGTTTTGTGAAAAAAATATATTTCAAATACAGCGTCAACGTATGGATGAAATGGGTGGCGCACAGACATTCGATGAACTAGAGATTCGGAGCATTATTTGCCAAACGCTTTTGGGTATTCAAGCTTTTCACAAAGCCGGCTTTATGCACCGCGACATCAAACCTGAGAATTTGTTGGTAAAGGGGGACCAGATCAAAGTGGCTGATTTTGGATTAGCCAGGGAAATACGATCTCGTTCTCCTTTCACAGAGTATGTGTCGACACGATGGTATCGTGCACCCGAAATCGTGTTGCATTCCTCTCATTATAATTCTCCCATTGATATATGGGCTTGTGGTGTGACATTTGCAGAGCTGTACCTTGGCCGGCCGCTCTTTCCTGGCACCTCTGAAAGTGATCAATTGTTTAAGATATGCTCTGTGCTTGGATCACCGACGCCGACTGAGTGGGATGAGGGCTATCATTTAGCACGGCGTCTTAATATGCGCTTTCCGACGATTGCGGCAACCCCATTACGACAAATTTTGAATTGTGCTTCACCAGCTGCTTTGGACTTATTAGAAAAAATGTTGCGTTTTAATCCTAGTGAACGACTGACCGCTACACAATGTCTGCAACATCCTTTTTTCACCGGCAACGGTAGCAGCTTAGGCTTGTTCCGTGGTATTAGCACTGGCCAGCTACATAATCCATTTGATTATTCTAGTGTGACGACATCATCGACGGATAAGACGAGCCTTAAGCACGGCTCTATCAGAGAGCAAAGTGGCTGTACTACCCTTCATAAAAGTTGTCAACCATCAGATACCCTCAAGTGTGCTGGACTTTTTAATAGTGGAAACCGAACTTTGCTCATATCTGACTCATCTAATTCAACGGTAGATATCCCTGCAGTCACAAGGGCTAACAATATGCGATCCCTTCCATCAAGCCCAAATTATAAAAAGGGTATTTCTGGTAGTGTCGATGATGAGTTTAATTTTTAGAACGATTGCGAGATGTATGATATTGAGTGGCCCGAATATTTAAGGGTAACCCTCAGCCAGACTCGATTTCATCTTTAAAGTGATGAACAGCTAGTGGAGAAAATGCATTGATGCATTAAAGTTGAGATTGCTCTAGGATTTTCGTTTGTTGCGCTAGAACTGCGTAATGAATGATAAATATATTATCTCCTTTTGTTACGTTCATAATGTTCATAAAGGAGAAAGTTTTTGAAATTGCATCCATTAACGTCATATATATTTAGTGTTCCTTGCAGATTTTGATCGGAAACAAGGGAAGAAGTATTTTATCATAGAAGGTTGGAGCAAATATGATTGCAGTGCTTTTTGAAATGAATAGTGTATCCGAATGAATATTTTTATGTTTTTTTCCTCTAACATTTATTTTGTCTTCTCCTTTATATAAGGGAAAACTTTGATATTGTGTACATAGACGCGAGTAATCTACAAAAGGTTAATTTGACGAAAAAGAGTACTTATACCATTATTATTTTATTTATTATACTTGTCTTTGAAGACCACTTAAAAGTAAGCAAAATAAAATTCTAAATAAAATATTTCACAGGAAAAAATGTCTGAATTTGATCGCAGTTACCATCAGAGTTGTTTTTTTTTGTGTATCTGAATGAGCAATGCCGAGTAATTTCCGATGATGAGTGGCTGTTTTGGAAAAGCTGCTTGGGCTATTATTTGCGTCCGATTTGTAGTAGAATATCTTAAGAGACCTTCATCCGTATTAAGAAGAAGTAGGTATGGGTTAGCTTGATGTTTCGCTTTAGAATACCGTTTTTTGACCTCACAACTCTGTTTTATTTCTCTTCCCCTTGAGAAAAAATACACCCATTTACGATCGACACCAAGTTATGTGTAATTACCTATGAAGAGGGGAGGGGGGGGCTTTGCCAAATATCTTCTCGATTTGCGTTTTTGCCAAGGTGCTTCGGCATCTGTTATTCACCTCTGTTGAAACAACATCTTCAGTTTATTTTTCTTAACAAGTAAGATGATCAAGTGAAGAGGAATGTTTTCCTAAAAGTATGATCCATGTGCTGTCCTATGGATGTTGTCATATATGATTCCGGCGTCGATTGCTTTCTATTAGCGTTTATTCTATACCTTCTGCACTGACAAACAAGTTCCGTATACTTCATGTATGTCATACTAATAATTACACCTTTTATGATACTAACTTCTATGGCGTTATCGTTATCTCACCACGGTAAGCTATTCTCCAAATCATGCATTTACGTTAACCTGTCTAAAGCGTGTTGCGTGCTAGTTGTCGAAGCTTATGATTTACATTTATCTCATAAGCTACTTCCATCTAGAAGTGTCTGCACATTAGATAGAGAGTTGTGGAGAAATATGCATTGGAGGACGTATGCTAATGGATAACCTATTAATATGCGCTAACTCTAGCTTACGTGATGCATTGATCGCGATGATATTGAATAAATTTTCTTTAACTGCTGCTTCTCTAACATGTTTGCATTGATGTCGAGTTCTGGAGATTATGTGTAGGAGGAAATGCTTCTATCTACACGTAAAAGAATTAAGCGTTTGCATTTTTTGCAGCACCAAGTACTATGAATGTGTTTTCATTCACCATAGGGGCTAAGTGTGGATGCTTGTATAGGAGAATACAAATCACATTTTTATAATTTTACACTTCTTCGCATGAATTTCTACTATATGCTTTGTGTACTTCTAGAAAAATGGAATGTTGTAAGTGAAAAGAATATGCCAATCTGCACACTACTTATATAGCTTCAATGTGCTGTATTTTTTTCATCTTCTTTTCCCTTTGCATCTTTTTCAAAGCAACAAGCATATCTATTTCAATTTTTTTGCTTCTTTTTTCTCCAGGAAATTGATTTAAAAAGAATACCCTTGCTATGTCAAAAAAACTCGAAGACAATTGGGAGGATGTTGAGGAGGTCGGCGAGCAAGAAGGGGAAGAGGAGGACACATCTATAAACAACTCTGATGTGGTGGTACGCTACAAGAAGGCGGCAGTGTGGTGCAATGAAACCCTTCAAATTCTTATAGATGCGACGAAGCCTGGTGTAAAGGTGTTCGAGCTTTGCAAACTTGGTGACGAAACGATCGCTACGAAAGTAAAAACGATGTTTAAAGGTACGGAAAAAGGTGTTGCTTTTCCTACATGTATCTCCGTGAACCACTGCGTATGCCACAACAGCCCTGGAGCCTTAGATGAGGAAAAGCCGCAGGAAATTAAACTGAATGATATCGTCCACTATGACCTAGGTGTGCATGTGGACGGCTACAGTGCCCAGGTTGCACACACTATTCAGGTTACTGAAAGTGGTGAGTTAGACACTGATGAGAAGGCCATTAAAGTAATTACTGCTGCTTATAATATTCTGAACACAGCTCTTCGGATGATGCGCCCCGGTGTGACCGTTTATGACGTGACACAAATTATCGAAAAAGCTGCTGACCATTATGGTGTGACTCCTGTCGATGGTGTACTTTCGCATATGATAAAAAGGTACATTGTTGATTCATACCGTTGCATTCCCCAGCGGAAGGTGGCAGAGCACATGGTGCACGACTACGAATTTGAGAATGCACAGGTCTGGACACTAGACATTGTCATGTCCTCTGGTAAAGGCAAGCTTCGAGAGCTCCACACTCGGCCTTACGTGTACAAAACAGCTTTGGAGTCAAACTATACATTAAAGATGGAGAGTGCACGAGAGTTGGAGAAAGAGATCGAGAGTAAATTTATGACTTTTCCTTTCGCCATTCGCAATCTAGAGTCTAAGAAGACGCGTCTAGGGTTAAATGAAATGCTAAAACACAACGCTGTAGTACCGTATCCGGTACTGTATGAGAGAGAAGGAGCAGTCGTTGGGCATTTCAAGATAACATTAATGATAACTAATAAAAAGATTGAGCCTATTACCGGACTGAAGATGCAGAAAGGGCCTGCCCTTGAACCCTACACTGATGAGCTACTTCTAACCACCAATAAGTCACCTCTTTTGTTTAATAAGAAAAAACCTGCAGAATAACATCCTCTAAGTATAATTAGATGGTCTATTATGTCTTCCCTTAGTTTTTCCTGAGTATGCTATACTAATTTTTGAAAGAAAAATGTGTGTGTATATAATGGAGTGGGGGGCCGACCAGAGGGAGGGAGCCAGGAGCAAAGCTGATCGTTAGATTGCTCTATTCGGAGAATAGTGTCCCTTTAGCTTTAAAAAGAGACCTAGTGTTATTTTTATTTTCGTAGTTCTAATATTTTAATATAAGAGGTAAAAATAAATACATTTAAGTCTAGCTTGTCAAATTTGAGGCTATAGAATGAATCTGTATCGCATCCAAAATGCATTCTATGAGCATATATCAAGATTGTTCTTACTATGTAGGGCTCTTTAATTAATGTTTTTGTTTCACATTTTTTCATTCTGCTTAAAGCAAGTAGTTAGTATAGATTTGCGTCAGGTGGAAGAAATCATAAAAAAAGTTCAATTCATTAAATTTCTTATCTCAAACGTACACATAAGCATTCCACTAACCGGTGTACTTACGTTATTGTTATGTCATCAGTGTCAGTCAACGAGCTTCTCAATGTCACCCTAGGCAAGAAACTAGGTGCTGGGACCTTTGGGTCAGTACATGTGGGCGTCTTACCAAGCGGACGCTTCGTTGCAGTTAAAATCCTTGAGCTTTCCGATGACGCACCATCAAACACAGAAGTGGAAATTCACCGCAAGTTAGTTCATCCAAACATTATTCGTTACTTGCATAGTCGGATAGACGCTGAAAGTACACCAAAAAAGTTGTATGTTTACTTGGAGTTTGTTACTGGGGGTTCTGTCTCTTCGCTGATGAAGAGCTTGCCACAGGGATGTCTTCCGTATTCGGTAGTGCGTGTGTATGCACGACACATGTTTCTTGGGTTAGAGTACCTCCATAGAAATCAAGTTGCGCATCGCGATATCAAAGGTGATAACCTCCTTATTTCCATGGACACAGGTATGGCTAAACTGGCAGATTTTGATCAAGCGAAGATCATGAGCACCCATGATACCTTGCGGATGGCTGCCACAGCGACATTGGCTGGGACACCATACTGGATGGCACCAGAAGTTATTACCGATGAGTCTGGATACGACCCTTTCAAGGCGGATATCTGGTCGGCCGGATGCACAGTTGCCGAGATGTTAACGGGGAGGGCGCCGTGGTTACCTATGTCAAATCTCATGCAGGTGATGAACAAATTGGCTTTATCAATGGACTGGCCCGATGCAGTGCCCAAGGACCCTGAAAAGTTGGGCTCAAAGGATGCGTACGATTTTTTAAATAAATGCTTTTGTCGGAATGCTGCCACTCGGCCAATGGCCAGTGCACTACTGAAGCACCCTTTCTTAAATGTATGAAGAAGAAGGAAAACTTATGGGACAAGATACTCTGTGTTTTACACGTCGTCTTTTTTATTAAAAATATTTGTTATCGTCTATATACTGTTGAATCGGATGCCTTGATTTATTCATTACAATATTTTTCTTTTTGTATGTAGTATCACTTTACTTTTGTAATGAATATCGGATATTTATGTTTAGCGTATTTCATCGTTTATAGTGCGGCTCAGGATACAAAAAATGGGCGATTTAATATTTGCTTACATATATATAAGCATCATGGTTCAACTGTTTACTCATCTTTTGTGTTCTTATTATTGTTGGTGTTTCAGTTTGGGGGAAAAATAGGACATGAATCGTCATGAAGCGTGGTATGACAAATCGAAAATTACTACAATCATACGTGTATAGTTGTTGATATCTTGACTGACTTTTATTTTTTTCACAGGGGTGAGCCTTTTTCCCTCTGTTGACGAGATGTGAACAAAATATTCATCTGTTTACTACTTCTAGAAGAGTATTCTCTAAAATTGATTTTAAACTGTTTTAGTCATAGGCTTTTATCATTCATATTTCGGATTAATCATGGAGGATAAACCTTATTATGCCGAGAATGGCAATTCTACTTCTGATATTGAGGGAAGATACCTTATTCATGAAGAGGAAATAGTAGGCCGTGGTGCGTGGAGTGTTGTCAAACGGTGCACTCCCATCCCTCCCT
>AIHY01000289.1:0-16841 GCA_000331125.1 Phytomonas serpens 9T
TACAAGTACAHGTATATATATATATATATATATATATATATATACGCATACTTTTCTAGAAGAGTTTAACAAGGTTATTTTCTGAAACTTCTCTGATATAAAAAAAAGGAAGCACTACTGATATTATTAGGGGCATTATTTTAAAACAAGTAAGCGTAACAGAAAATTTCCTGCGAGGGAGGGGTATCGAATACAAAAGCTGGAAGTGCTTTATATTTCCATTCATAGGAAATATTAATAGGAAAAATATACATTATATATTTATATATTTTTTACTATTAAGCAAGATTTTCACCTTGTTGAAGGAAGACAGACACGCATTCGTGTTTATTATTCAAGGCTTGTGCTTGGCGTCATGATCGGAAGGTGAAATAATTAGAAAAGAAAGTAACAGCGTTGATTTAAATTAATAAATAGTATTTAGCATGGTCATTGTGGACGATTTTTCCTTTGTCTTGGTTACGTTTGGGTCGCATACCTTGAATATATATATATATACATATATATTTAGGCATGATTTTCTATTTGATTTTTTTTATTTTTGAGGATGTTTTTCCTGTTCTACTTTTCAAAAATCAAATAATTCAACCCAATACATTCGTTTATCACAATTCATATTATATAGTTTTCCCCTTTCTTCATTTATTCCCTTGTATTCTTACGTTCGCATACTTTTTCTCACTTCCTTTTTATTGTTATTTAATTTATTTAAATTTACATACTTCAAGGTAAGCTTTTTTGTTTGGATGGAGAGGAAGTGGGGAGGGTAAGTGAAAAAAAAGAAGATTTGTTGTAGGCCGCTTATCCAGTAGCAGGACCCATCCATATATATATATATATATATATATATTCATGCGCAAATATCTGTACAAATATCTCACGAGCGAAAATACGGTGACTGACTTCTTGAAGAACAGGAAATATAGGAAGTCAAAGCAAAGTGGCAGCACTTAGTTAAAAGGCATGAAAATAGAACAGAATCATCTCAAATTATTCTTCTATCAAAGTGAGAATGATATTATATATTTCAAACACATTAATACTCACAAGGATGCTTTTCCTAGAAAAAATCAAAGAGACTAAAGGGTAGGACCAAGCATGATGAATTATTTTAATTGATAAATATATCTACCTTCCTTCTATATTTCTCTTTTGTTTCCGATTGTTATCAATTGGTATTTTTTTTCCCACTTCATATGCATATTTTTGATGCCAATTCTACACATATTTGAATTAGCTATAACGGCGTACATCGTATGGAATCTACACAAATCAGTATAGTCGATTTATTTTGTAGCTATGACATTTTTTTTCGGGGGATTTTCTCTTATTCTTTTTCATTTAGTCTTGCATTATTTGATCACTATTTTCTATATGTATTCTAAGTGGTTTTCTCAAAAAAAAAATAAGTAGCAATTAATTGATGATGATATATCTGTATTTGATTATCTACTTATCATTATGATTCCCCTAAAGTTAAAAATTACTATATTATAATAATCGACATGCTTAAAGTATTAATAAAGTAAAAATAGACTGTGATAGGGTAGTTTTTCTATCTACGTTTCTTGTTCTCTACTGAATATGAATAGACAAGAGCTCCTTTGGGAAAGACATCTGAGATAAAGCGACATATTTAGTGAATTGTGTGGGTATCGTCCCACAGGTAGCCATTCTTAAGCAGCAGCTACAAAAATAGATAATCGTTTTTTCTCCTCTTAGCGAAGCGAAAACGAAAGGCCATTTGTCCAATTTTCATGTGTGACTATCTCTTTTTCTATTTATTATTCTTTTAAATTTTCTTCTAGAGATCACGTTGTTTATCTTATTGAACACAAGTCCAAGAAGACCCTACCCATTACTTGTCCCGTTCCCAAAATAAAAACCAATTACCTATTCCCAATAAAAATGGACACTTATGATAAAGCATCCGAAGAGACCTCCAAGGTCTCTGATGATCATGTCCGAGTATTCTATAAGGGAAAATCCTATCTTGTTCCTAAAGAATTTATTTTAAAAAGGCATCCAGGTGGTGCGGACATCATCTTAGCTCATGAAAACGGTGATGTGACAGAGGATTTCGACAGAGTTCAGCATTCACCTAAAGCCATGAACATCTTGGAGAAGTGGGAGGAAACTTCGACATCGTCATCAGACACAGAAAAAGACCCGGAATGGCGCAAGCTCGAATTTGAGGAGATACCCGTCCAGACGCGCTGGCGAAGTACCGCTATTGCTTTTACGATAGCTGCTATTGTAGCAATTTGGGTATTTCCTCTGAGAAGGTGTAATTGATATGTGCACTATAGATAGCATTGTATAGGGGGTAATCCTTTAGAAATGAGTAAAGACATTGCGGCTTCACTTTTATGAAGTATACATTGCAGCATCTATGATGCAAATAGCAATATTAAGTGTGTAAATAAGTTCAAACAACTTTAACAACAACATTTTGATATTTTTACTGTTTTTATTTGATATCGTGATAAAAATGCTTACATGTATCATGTACTAGCATCTAAAACGGGATCGAGAAGAAAAGTCTGATGAATTTACTCTCAAAGACACACTATTTAACAGCATTCTTTTATTAGTAAAATTCTACAGAAATTGTGTTTTTTCGTTTTAACTAATTTTGTCTGGAAAATGTATGCAAGTATCTTTGATTGTAAATTCGAGTGATAATTAGTCGCGGAATTCTACTTTTTGGAAAAAATAGCCAATGAAATATTCATTTCTGTACGGTGGTAGAAAGGGGAGGAGGAACGGAGTGTGTTGCATGAAATTAAGTAAATCCAGCAGTTTTTTCTGTTTCTAACAAAGTCAACTATTGCTCAATGCAATGGAAAATTATAAATTGTATTTAAACTGTAAAAGCAGAAATCAACAATCCCTTAACTGACCCTTTCAACATACCTTAGGAAGTACCAATTTTCATTGTTGCTTTCTATGATGTATTGATAATATGGACCTTCTGCGCATTAATATTTTTCGCTAATCTAATGAATTTAATGTTTGCGGGGTTTTCTATTTAGGTATCGATATACAAGTATTGTGCATGTGTAGCTGTGTCCGTGTTACTGTTCTATCGAATCGAACTCAAAGCATTTATTCCTGCCTTTTTATATATTTTTATCCTATATTTATATCGGTAAAATTATACCAAACTTTCATTTAACTGGAGAAAGGCTTTATTGGAAAAAGAAAAATCATATGCTTCGCCGCGTTTTAGCTTTAGTACCGCTCTTGTCTGCCACGGCTCAAGTTCGACTGAAGCATAATTCCAACCTCGATCAGACCCCACAGTCAACATCTGTTCCTACTGCCACAAATGACACAAGTGGCTCGGTATCGTTGAAAGCAGGCGTGGAAAGTGTGCAGGTCACGAGGATTCAGGACGGCGTCCGCATTATCTCGCAAGATGTTGGTGGTGCAGTGGCTTCTATCGGAGCCTATATCCTTGCCGGGCCGGTCTTCGAACCAGCAAATTGCCCTGGTTTAGGCGCTATGCTGCAGTCCGCGTTCACCATGCATAGTTCCAAAGAAAAAGATCTCCACGGGAAGCGGATTGCAGGTAGTGAAGGACTACACCCCAGAGTTCACAAGTACTATATAAATCTTCATGTGAACTGCCCCAAGGATGAGTGGCATGCCTACGACTTATCTCACAGTACTGCTGACGAACGTGCAAAGATAAAATCGAAGTGGGCGTGGTCTTTACCCAAGACAAGCCCTGTTCGCGATACCATTATGATGAGCCTCACCAAACCGCCTTTAGCAGAAGCGTCGGTCAATAGTCTTGGCAGTTCTGCTGATGCTCGATTAAAGGAGTTAAGGTGGCAGCGGCCGACAGAGTATGCAAAGTTAGCACTTGAAAGAGTCGCCTTTTATTTGGAACCGTTAGGCAGTCCACGCTACGTACCTATCGAGAATGCCTCTAATCTCACCTCTGAAGTTCTTCAAGAATACTATAACCGCTTTAACGCCCCTCCCCGCATCATCATTGCGGGCGTCAATGTTGATCACGATGCCCTCATCGTTGAATACGAGAATACCCTTTTAAATGATTCCAAGACTCCTACAGAGTCGATGAACACACCGGTGGGTGGGGATGAAGTAGACATCAACACAGAGGCTAGACAGTACACTGGAGGTGAGCTCCACGATCATGAGGATCGCGCCAAGGCTATTATTACGAAGCCTTTCATGGATACTGAAACTATTTGTGCTGTGGGATGGCTCGCTTTTGGACGCACTAGTACGCAAATAAGGCGATACGCTTCGTCTCTCGTAACGAAGGCATTATTAGATGTGCTTCTCACGAATGATCTGCGCTATAATACCGATGATGCACGTGCTCAAAAGTCAGTACAAGCATTTTATACCCCCTTTCACACAGCGGGACTGCTGGGCCTTACACTCACCTCGGGGCCCGAACAGGCACCAAAAATATTTTTAGATGCTATGAAATTAGTAAAAAATATGAAGAACCTGTCACAGGACGAAGTAAATATCGCCAAACTCAACGCAAGGGTTTCCTTCCTAAACGAGAATACTGTAAATGCTCAGGATTACTGTGATTTTCTCTGCAACAGTTTATCCCCGAAGTCAGACTCGACATTAGTGACAAGCCTTGAGGAGGTTTTGCAGGCTATCGAATCTGTTTGTACTACAGATGTTAAGGAGGTAATAGATATGATGCTTAGTCACCCGACATCTTTCTACGGACATGGTGAAATGCTCACCTTTCCATCCATCCGTCAGTTGGGCTTGTAGGTAAGGAAAAGGAAGAGAATAGGAAAATATCAATGAGAGTGAGGAGAGAAAATGTTAAGCATGATTTGATCGAAATATGAGATGACACCAAGTAAGCCAGTGAAGAGGTACCGAGATGTCGATACATTGGCGCATTTTATTATTCAAATGTTATAGCTTCCTCATTCGAGGCTTATTTACATCATTCCTCTATATTTCATTTCTTCGTTGTTGATGTTGTTGTTAGTATATGCAAATGCGTTTTTTTTACACTTGACGTAGTAGGAGTAAGTTTGTTATAGGATCCTAGGAAAAGTACATTCGCTGGACACCTTTTACCACTAGGGAGTGACAGCAGCTCAGCGTAAAACGTAGATATTTATTGTTTAATTATTTCAGCTTTACTGATTTGTGTTTAGGTATGTTTGTGCCTTGTTTTCATTCACATTCCTCCCCATTTTCGTTGTAGTATTGCTAGGAACCACGTATATCGAATATAGAAATGTATCCGAATAAATCAAAAGTACTAAGAGTATTGTTGACTGGTATTTGCATGAAATCGAACAAAACGGATTTTTTACTTTTCTATACCCCTCTTCCTGTACGCTGCGATGCGGTTGGCTTACTTTTTTAGATTATGTCTATAGATAGAAAAGTGGATCAAAAGAGGGAAAACCATTTCCCAATGAAAGATGACATTAGTATAGCTTTTACAAAGTCCAATTACTATCCACCCTATGGCGAACAAGGAATTCCCGGGAGCCGACCTGCTGACCTACGCTTCTACTTGGGCCGGAGACTGGGTCGCCGTTACGCCCCCGCTCCCCTCAACTCCGGATGTCTGAACAACGCGCTTATCGCCACAGGGGCACTCACGCCCCTAAATCCCATCCCAGCCGCCCCGAAAGTCCACCAGATGTCACCAATAGCATTCCCGAAAGAATTTCACGAAGCCCCACGAGAACCGAATGACCCCGTGCAAGTAGAAATTCAGGGCATGTCCACTACGTCAGACGGAGAGCGCCCCTGCCTTCTGGGGGTTCCAAACTACATCTTCAACACTCGAAATGGCGGCCGGCGGCATTTCACCCCTCCCACCCATTTCTCCTTTCAACCCACGGAGGAGGAGGATCGTCGTAGCACGCTGAAAAAAAAGGGCGGTCAAATCCGAAAAAAAAGATCCGTGCTGTCGCCCGGTGGGATCCCCAGCCACCATCTTTGCCCACTGTCCATGCGGTTTGGAACTCGAAAGGGTCGAGGGGTGTACAATTTCGATACCAATTGCCTATCTCATACGGCATGTGAGGCTCTCGTAGACCGTGAGCGGGAACGCGCTCAGGCGGAAGCGGGCCGTGCTTTAGTTCCAAAGCCTATGGATCACTCTCTTATTGAGCTGGGGCTTTGGAGTTTGATCTACCCAACAGGTCTCACCCCCTCCAACGTGTCGCCTCGGAAGGATAGCGACAACAGAGGGGGCACAGGGGCAGATTGTGCAATGCATATCTCAGCAGACTCTGCTGCACCTGTTCAACTCAATAGGGAAGACACTGCTGATGTGCGAGAGAAAATTTCAGATGAGAAACCCGCCGCCACGAAATATGCATATTCTGAAAACATTATTCCTTTATTTCCAGCACTGCACAAACGTGGCGATGAAGACTCGGCTGCAGTAGCTTTTCATGAAGCACGACGAGCAATTGAAAAGGCACGTATAACACAAAAAACAAAAGTTGCAGCACGCCTGCTCCACGAAGATGTCAAGCTTGTTCGAAGCTTACCCCTTTGATTTCTTGTGTTCTTGTAAAATATCTACTTTGCATGTGTATTCCACGTATTGAGCATGGTTTCTGTTTCTTTCTTTTGGTTATCTTTTCTCTTGTTTCATTACGGATCGGTACTGACAAAAACTGTACGAAAACCTCTGAACATGTTTGGTTCTGTACTTTATTCATCTAGCACCTACACCGTATCGCATTCTAGGACTAGTTACCTTACCCTGTTGGTGAATGGTCATAGAAAAGGATAGCGATGGAAGATCACCAAGGAAGGGAGCGACGGTCTCAACAAATGTACGCATGAGTGCATTACTAGAAGGTGAAACCAATGTCAATTATAATGTAAATACATGGTGTTAATAAAATTTATTTTCCAATATCTGAATACCATCACAGGATCAATGCAAAAGTTCATCCATTATTAAGATTTTCGAGATCTTCCTTCCCTCTTCTCTTGTGAATGAGCACCTTTTGGTGTCAAAATTCTCCTTATTGATCCGTTTTGCTGCATCAGGTGTATATATGTTAAGTCATAGTGGGTTAAATTTTAAAAAAGTACATATACATATATAAAAAGGGGCTTGAGGAAATGGAAACTAAAGACAATAATGCAAATAAAATTGAAGATGTAAAGATAGAGTCTGAAAATGGTGTCGAAACGAGTATTGTAAACAAGGTAGAAGCGACAAATATGGAAGAAGGCCCTCATGAGATATTGGAGGTAAACAGGGAAGTTAATTTCGACGAGCGTACCTCAGGTGAGACACTAGAAATCCAGGAAGCCAACGCAAGATTTAATGATGAAGCTCAAGACAATGATATCATCATACAAGATTACAAGCCGTTAGAACATGATCACGCATGCTCGATAACAATGGAGCCAGAATCTTCTGAAAAAATAATTGAGGCCTCTCAACAAAACATAGTAGTCGAATCAACACACGCTAGTACTGCAAGGAATACAAAGATTGAGAAGAACAATAATCAATCTAACGATTCGCTCGCCAAAACTTATCCCTCGGCGGAACCTGTCGGTCACAAACATAATGCGGACTCCAAAGCGAGTGTAGGGTCTGTTGGGTCACCCAAGGATGTTGCACAGGAGCAGAATGCGGACTCCAAAGCGAGCGTTGAGTCTGTTGGGTCTCCCAAGGATGTTGCACAGGAGCAGAATGCGGACTCCAAAGCGAGTGTAGGGTCTGTTGGGACACCCAAGGATGTTGCACAGGAGCAGAATGCGGACTCCAAAGCGAGTGTAGGGTCTGTTGGGTCTCCCAAGGATGTTGCACAGGAGCAGAATGCGGACTCCAAAGCGAGCGTTGAGTCTGTTGGGTCTCCCAAGGATGTTGCACAGGAGCAGAATACGGACTCCAAAGCGAGTGTAGGGTCTGTTGGGACACCCAAGGATGTTGCTCAGGAGCAGAATGCGGACTCCAAAGCGAGCGTTGAGTCTGTTGGGTCTCCCAAGGATGTTGCACAGGAGCAGAATGCGGACTCCAAAGCGAGTGTAGGGTCTGTTGGGACACCCAAGGATGTTGCTCAGGAGCAGAATGCGGACTCCAAAGCGAGTGTAGGGTCTGTTGGGTCTCCCAAGGATGTTGCACAGGAGCAGAATGCGGACTCCAAAGCGAGCGTTGAGTCTGTTGGGTCTCCCAAGGATGTTGCTCAGGAGCAGAATGCGGACCCAAAAGTAGGTCTTGAGGCTGTTAGTAGTTTCCGTAAGCCTTTACACAAAAGCCCGCTTGTGAGTGATCACACAAGTGCATTGGAGGCCGCTTCAGTTCTCCCTGATAAAGTAGAAAGAAATGTAGAGAGTTCTCCCGCTGTCGCTCATCCAAAGCCTCAGCATGACACTAAAGAATCAGCCGTTAGTTTTACCTCTAAACAATCACGTACAGTTCCTGAAAGTAGCAAGGCAGAGAATCATGAGACAGCAAGGATGGTAAGGGCACCCGTTCCTCCGGCTCAAACACAGCCGCAGAACAGCATCAACCAGCATAGCATTGGGGATCCCGTATATATAGAAACTGAATACGATTGTCTTGCACGAGCAGCTGTTGAGGCTAGCAGTACTGCACAGCTGCTTGTGGAGTTTCGTCGTGGTGCAGACAACAGCCATGTCAACCGTATGGTTGAGGGATCCTACTCTCGTCTCTTGCTATCGGCAAATTATCTAAGCGAACCAGCTCTTTATAATACCTTCTACGGGGAAGCTCCAGCCTTTGGTCTTGTCCCTCGAGGAAGACTTTATTCCATGAGAGATGGAACTCATACGAAAGGCCGGTACGCGTCTTCGGAGTATGGTCCCTCTCAGGATCGTCCGCATACACGAAGTGGATCTTCTCCAAGGGACAAGTATGTATCTTCGGGATCGGCGAATAGCGTCAATAATAGCCACCGAAGCCATAAGTCAAAAATGCAGACAACAAGTAGAGCACACAGCAGAGGCAGCGAAAACGCTGCCCATACTCAAGGTAGAGGAGCTCACCCCAACATGAGGCGTGAGGAAGCTCTATTGGGCAGTGATGTGTACGAGTTACTAAATAAAACACGAACCAGCCAGCGAAGAGACCCACGCCATGCCCGTGCCCAGGGTGATCCTGACCACATATATTACAACCACAAGAGTAAAGGGTTTTTCGTGCCCCACCAGCCACCTGGGGACGCCCTGCTGCTGCAGTACAACCATCTATACGACTTTGGTGATGGCACGCGCATGATGCCACTGAGTCGGGGTGGCGATAAAACTTCGACGAGGTTCCGAACGAATCCCCATGCCAAGCCGCCCGGGACCTATGCGGAGTCCAAAGGATCATCCTGGCGCTATTATACCAATTCCAATCCCAATAGTAGCGGTCTTGAGTCCCACAAACGCCCCCCCTCCGAGTCCAGGCCACTCCATTCGCACCTTCGTTCAAAGCCGTCCTCGAAAGGTGAGTCCTGTGCGAGTTCCCTGCGGACCGCCCGGGCGCTTGACGTCCGTCAACTGCACGTCAGTCAATTCCGCAACGCCCCTTCCATCGAGGAGGTGATGGTGCAGCACCCCGATACGATGGAGCGGCTTTGCACGGAGTCGAACACGGCGATCAACCGGGGTCGCCTGCATCCCGAGGAGCTTCCTGTGGGCGTTCAGGATCAGATTCAGGAAGCTGCGAGGGGAGGGGGTCATATAGGAGGAGGGATGGCGGCCTCGAAAGCCCCTCCTATGGCGGCCTCGAAGCCCCCTCCTATGGCGGCCTCGCTCGGCCCCCAACACGTCGGCGACGCGGCTGGGGTGAATCCTCTTTTGTCGAAAGGAGGGGGTGGGCAGCGTTACGCCTTCACGGATCGCCTGGCGGACGGCCTCTTTCGATTTGCTGTTGGGCAGGGGTCAACCCGCTTTCCGACCCTGCAGCAGACACCCGCATCGACTCACGCCTCACGCCAGGGTGCCACATGGCGGAATGACCCCAAAGGGAATCCAGCAACGGCATTAAATAATACCGAGCTGCCCCATGTTGGTGCGACAAAGCGACATGCGCAACCTAATGGGGATGACAAAGCATACTTCGTTTCTCGGTTACGCACGCGTCCGACAACGCGACAGTAAACTCTTCATTTTTGGTCTTCGATTGACTTTTTTTTGCCTTAAAAAGATCTTGTAACTTTTTCATTTTCTCTCAGTAACAAATGATGCGAAATCGGAAAGTGATCTGATGCGCCCTTTTCCAGGCGCTAATCATTAACTACCTTTCAGTATCTAGAATGCGTTAAGTATTTTGAGCGAATTTTTTCATGTTGCCTATATCACTTTTCGTATTTTCTCAAAACTGATTTTTTACTTTGATGGACCACGACCAATGAAGTTATATTTGAATTCCATCAGTATGTGTTTATGTTTTCACCTTAGAGAGCTACTTTTGATGAAAAGAAGAGCATATGTATACCTATGTTTATTACTATTGTCATTATTAACAGTATCGTTAATATTATTGGAATACTGCAACATATATCGCATTGAACATTACAGCAAATTTTTCGGTGGAGAGATTCATACTCTCTCTTCCTTCATTCTCTTTCTTCATCTCCTTCGGCAATCCACTAATATTTCCAGTAAGGTAGATAAAAGGGAAATACATTTTGTATTTCATTGATTAAAAATTCTGTGTGATGTAAATTCTTACAAAGGTGACGTGCATAACCTTTACAAAAAAAAATATGTAATTAAGCTGTTGTTTTAAGGATGAAACGAAAGATTTAGGAATGGTAAAAATAGTTAGAAGTCAAAGCTGTGTATGATATGAGTATAACTCATTCTGACAATAGTTAGCTTGTGTTACCTTTAAGTTACTTTTACATTAATGTCTCTAGCTTTTATCTCTGAAAACAGCGTTTGCACACGTTTTCATCGCTCAGCACTAGCGACACTTCAAGTTCAATATCTGAAGTAAGCTTGTACTAAATGCGGAATTGCACGATATCTATAGTGATCTTTTTTCTAAATTAATTTATTCTCAGACTCATGCCAATGAAAAATGAAAGTGGAGTGTTTACTATACATTAGTTATCTCTTTTCGTCCTTCCTAATCTCTTGCGCTTTAGGCACCTCTGTCCAAGGGTTTGAGGCCACTCTGAACGAAATTTCTTGGTACAGAGCAAAAGGATTCATCATTGTTCTCAAAATAAAAAAAGAACAAACGAGTAAGTAGAACGTAGAGATTTGTGGAGAAGTAATAAAATTTAGGAGCTAAATGTCTAATCGTGAACGGTCAGCTCGCTTCACTAGGTCGGATGAGTCGGGCCCTATGCGTGTTTATGTCAATAATATGAACACACGCCACCCCGCCGTGACCATTCCCGGACGAACTGAATCTCATGATTTTACTAGTGGTAAGAAAATTGTACATTCGTCGCAACGAACACACTCCCCGGCCTCTCCATATCCTAAAACCTCAACATTCGGAAGAGATTACACCAACGAATCGCATAGGGGAACTAGGGGAGCAGGGACCATTTTAGGGTCTAGCTACCCGCAACAAAGGATAGGGGAGCCTTCAGGCACCGCAAGCGGACACCCCACGTCCTTTAACACAAATGGGAATCACGAAAACAATATGAACAGAATCTATCATCGCATCATGCAGCGCTTACAGCATGAATTGCACTACAACGATTTAAATCGCATTCCGTTGCATGAGCAGTACCGTGTCGATCTCGATATGCAGGAAATGGCTAACAAGCAAGAGGAAGAAAATTTGCTCAGGGGCTCCGCTGTCCGTAGTGTCGTTGGTGAAGATGGAACAAACCCTGCTGGTGGTCAATTTGAATCGAGAAAGGGATCTGTCGCGTCTAATAGTGTTGGACGAACTGAAAAATCCACGACACCGCGTGCTGAATTATCAAGAGCACAAACTCAAAGTCCCCCTAGAGCATCACGTAATAGGGAAAAAGGGGCTAGTGAGGGTCGAAGTGATAGCCCCAGTTCCTCCACTAAAAAGGTAAGTCTTCTTCTGCGCCGTAATTTACCCTCGACAGACATTGCACCATTCAGGCGAAGTAGCACCCATGAAGATGCCATGTCGAAAATATCAACCAGTGATGGGGAACGTTCCCTGGCACTTCAGCCTTGCCCACTGCCCCTGCAGTTAGTGATTCAGTATGTGCAAAAGACGCTCGCCGATAAGATGGCATTAGCTGAGACTAGTAGCCTCGAGAACTGCATCCGCTTTGTTTTTGAATCTCGTGCGCTGCTGGATCGTTTACTGCGTGAGATCCCTACCTATTCCTCCTTCCCATCCCAAGATCAGGTAGATACCGGCGTATTGCCCCAGATCTCCCGACGAAAAAAGGAGCCCTCGCTGGCAACCGTTGTGGGCAGTGATACAGAACGTGGTAGTGTGGGGGGAATCTTCCCCAACATGCGGCTCCAGGAGCTGTTTCAAAAGTTCAACAAGACCCCCGTGCTGCTGCCACGTGGACGCTATGCGCAAGATGAGGAAACCGGTGCTGTGATAGCCGAGCTCGATCGTTCGCAGGAGGAGGCATTGCAGAAGGCATCGGGTCCAGTCATCGAAGCCCAGGGTAATGTTGCACAACCGTTATCGCCTTCGCATACGCAGTCGATCCCCCTTAGCATTAGCGCCAGTAGCAATAGTCCTATGATCAAAGCGATTTACAATATGTATCTAAAAAAAAATCGAGAATTAGGAGCAGACACACCCGAGCAATCCAATTCAATGATGGAGATGAACTCTATTCTAGGCTCGGAATCCGTTCTGCAGTTGCCGCCTACGTACGGCAAATCGACGCGACTTCGTAAGGAGCCGGAGAACTTTCAATCCTCGAATGAGAATACGTGGCGATCATCACGATTGGGACCTTCCACGGGAACGATGAGGCTAGATTCTGTACCGGTGGATCCGTTCTCAGGTGGGGCGATCGGTGCCACGCTTGCCAGGATGTCGCTTGTTCCAGGCTCCATTTTCCCCCAAACCCAATGTCAATCTTCTCACGGTAATACCCTCCTCCCGACCGCACAAATCGCGAAACAAACCCTCAACGTCGCGACCATGACGGAGATTACCGACGACACGCAATTTGTAACCCTTACGGAGTACAAAAAACTGGAAGATGAGATCGAGTCGCTGAAGCTCAAGCTGGAAGAGTCCGCCCATTCTAGCAAAAAACTGGCGGAGAAGCTGCAGGAGGAATCGAGTTATACGGAGCGGAAGGCGCACATAATTCAGTACCTGCGCGAGACGCTAATACAGGAGTGCAATCTCCTCCGAAGGCAACTCGCGATGCCCGCAAGACGGGAACCTCGACAGCACAACGGAAACACTTTTATACGATTAGTAGAGGGCAACAACGGCAATCAGGGGACCTCTTGTCATAACGGGCATGAACGAGGGAGTGGGCATAGCACGCCGATAAGCAACACGCTTTTGCCAGCACCTCCAGGGGGCTCTTTAGGTAGCCGAAGCATGCCGATGGGCCTTTCCCGCGCCTCTGCGATGCACTCGAACTATACCGCTCATGCAGGCATAAGTAGCGGCAATACGAACTCGACCTCGGCCGAGAGCCATACAGGGAGGAAAGGGGCCCATCACGAGCATGGCAAGCATCCGAGTGTGGGCATTGGTTATAATGGAAACCCTCCGCACACTCCTCACCCTCCAGCACGGGATAACTTCGGCAATACCAGCTCGCTTCACGATCTCGGTGTGGCGATATCATCGTCGTCGACTAACCAGCACCAGTCTCATCCAACAGCTGCCGTGCACGATGTTACGTCGATCCAAAGCCTCCTTGATCTCGCTCTTTTGGCAGTCGAAAGTGATAAAACCTTCGCTGTTTCGACGAGCGAACTTGAGAGGCTGAGGGATATACCCGGTGCGTTTGAGGGTGTAGGACTCAAGATGAGTCCACATGCTCAGAAGGAGAAGATGCGTGTTGAATTTGATGAAAAATTTCGCCGTTTAAGAGAGTCCTTTCTTGAGGAGAAGTTTATGCACAACCATATTGTCAGCGTTAAAGACAACGAAATCGAGCGACTTCGCGGACTGATTGACCTGCGTGTCATGCAAAATACGCTAGAAAAGAATATTAAAGACCTTCGAAAGGGAGTGCAGAAGCTGCGCACCTTCGTCATGCAAGAATTAAACTCTTTCCGTAACGTATTGGATGCCAGCGTAGCGAGCATCGTAAATTTCGCCAAACTTCTCACCCAAACTAGGCAAGATAGTGAGGTCTTGGAGAACTCGCTGAACGCGATGAAGCAACTGGTCGATTCCAGCTACGCGCTCTTCCAGCCGATGCTCACGGAGGAATATAAGCGTGGCTTCCATCCGTGGCCGCTCAGACAGCGCAACACCCAAGACCCTTTCTCGCACATCATTAAGGTTCAGTACGGTCCTTCAGAGGTGGTGCGGTTGCGTGATTCGATCAACACAATGAACATCTTGTACGTTGCGATTCATCGGTTTGCTATGACGCAGACCGTCATCCCAGACTCTTCCCGGCCGGCATTTGGTAGATCTTTACACACCCTCTGTTCGGGCATCGCGCTTAGCTGGACGGCGACCATGAATCTGGTGCTGGAGGTGCGCCACCGGTATCAAAATGAGATGCAGTACTCTCGCCAAATGGCGAAGATTAATATAAAGATTATGTGGAATGTCTACCTGCAGAACGTCTACTCAGAACGCTCCGTCAAGGCAATCGTGGAGGGTAATATGAATCCGCACACCACCACGTTGCCGGTTGCGAAACGGGTTAACCAGCTTGCCGCACAGCGCGGTGTTCTCGCACGGGAGCGTAACGCGGTTTACAAGGAGCGTATGGAAAACGCGAGATGTGTGTATCGAATCTGGCGGGAGCGGCACATCGACATCACATGCATTGGCGTTCCCATATCGAAGCCGGCCAACCTCCTCCCTGCACTGGTCGAACGAGACTCCACGGAGAGTCGAAACGGGAGTATCACCTCGCTCAGTCTCCTAATGCACCGTGAGTCGGGGTTTTCACCTGAAAACAGGAGCTTCTCGGGCGTTCCACTGTTGCCAAACGAGGATGAGAGTACGAGCTCCCCGATGCGTGCCCTCGAACGCACGGCAGTAGCTTCGTTCAGCGTGATCTCGTAACCTGTTGGTTTACAACCCGCTGATGCTGACGGCGATGCTCAGATCGTGCCTGACTCCTTGACTTGGTGTCTGGGAGAGTTGCTAGGCATCTCGGTCTTTTCCCTCGTCAGCTATGCGTAACAAAACACCAAGGCTCCTCAAGCAAGCAAAAAAGGGATCTCTTTTTTTCTTTCAAAAGATCATTTCGTGAGGGTCAGTTCTCATTCATAGCAACCAGTCAAGGATGACACACAGCATGGCGAAGCCACGTGGGGTTATATCAGCTGGAAATATTATGTACAGTAAATGAAAGCATGCCGTGTATGTTTTTAAACCTTTCTCCCTAAAGTGTAATGAAATACTTTTTAGGGAGGAGGAAAAAATTGCTTTCTTTTCGTATTATTTCATTTATTACCATTTGTAAAATATCTACGATACCTTTACCTATACTGTATGTGGGTATTAATTACACCCTTTGTTATGGATTAAGGGTAAAAGAGAGGGGGGAGGAGGAGGACCCAAAGGGGAATTAATAATAATGGGATTACTCTATACATTACGAGTATTTATTTCTTTTGTTGCTTCTACTTCGATTAATACAGTAAGCTTATAGTATTGGCGCGCACGTAATGATGCGTCGTTCCATTTGTAATTGGCAAAAAAAAGTCTGGATGGATCGTACCGCCATCCGCCGCGCTGATAGGGGTACAGTAGGCTATGGGCCCTTCTCAAAGACCGTCAAAGGGCATTCTGCGCTTGAGAAAAGAAGGTGCGAATCCCAACATACTGGAGGCGTTGAATCCCGTGGCAATGACGCCGCGAGCGTGATGAATAATATTCAACTTAGCACTAATCTATATCTGCGTCTTTCGCTAGCATCCCTTTTTCATCCAACACAGCTTGACAAAATTCCGTATCAATCCCCAGAATGGCGGCTCGCGATGATACGTCTTTATCGTGTTATTCTTCGCCTCCATAACAAAACTGTAGCGGTGTTGTTGGAAAAGTCGAAGCCGCGGGGCGCTGTAGAGCCAGTGGATGCGAAAACAGTAGCAAATTCCACAGCCACCTCTGGGGAAAACATGGAGTTTATAGGAGTGGATAAAAGTGACGCGCAAAGTCCGAAATGTTCATCCATGTCGAAATCGTCTCAAGATGACACGACTGATTTAAAATTTCCCGAGAGCAATCTACTGCAGAAGGTAGAGCGGATGGATAGGTTTGTGCTAAAGTATCTGCTTAACAATGCGCAGCGTGATTTCGGCAACCGCTTTGTTCATGACGAATTTCATCGCCATACAGACGCCGATCATGTGGCTTCGTCTATTTTCTACCGCTCGTGGTATGAATACGTCCTGCAACTTTCTTCCGGTGTTACGACGCGAGAGATGACCGAGGATGAAAAGCGTTGGCTCACGGAGGAGCAACGGATGAAGCTAGAACAGCTGAAAGCTGCTTTCCAGAACTTTAAAGCCACGCAGGAGCTGCAGCATGTGTCGTAGCTAGTCGGATAGGGTGGGTCTGACGAATAATAACACTAGTGGCAATGGTCGAAGGTTCCCTTTTTTACAACAAAATTTACCTACTCTCGTTTTTTTTTTTTTGAGCATTTACAGAAAACGAATTAAAGACTGAAGGATTGAAAAAGCTGGCTTGCTTCTTTCATGCTTATTGTGAACCTTCTGAAACATCTTCTTATTGGCAAGGGGGG
>AIHY01000292.1:0-13466 GCA_000331125.1 Phytomonas serpens 9T
ACCGCTCTCACGTAAACGATCATCAGAAGAGCTTAAATTATTAGTATGGCTGAAATCAGCTTGCCTCAAGAGTTGTTGCTCATAATTTCGGTAGTTCTCGAAACCACCACCGCGCACAATCACCACCAAACCGTGGCTCAGAATGTTCTCATGAATCCAGGAATGAAGGTGCGATAGTAATCGATGGTTCCGGCGACTTAAGGCGAATTCAACTTCAGGGATGGCACCACTAGCTTGAAATAGCTGTACCTGCAACAAGTGCTGTGTGCGCCGTGCGTTGATAGCGCGAATTAGAGACACTATGCGGTCCTGAATTGCTGTTGGTAGTTGTGAATCGGCCTCTTTCTGTGTCCCATGTTTACCTGTTGAATATTTAGGCGCATCTGGTAGTGCCTCTCTATCCAAGTAAACTCCGCAGACTTTCTGCACTTGATTAAAACGGGACACGTCGAAGCGGCCACTCCAAGCAACAGATAACTTCACCGCCTGCAGCGGAACCTGCAGCTCGTGCGCGATAACAGCGCGGTACTCGTCCCGAAGACGATAATTGTAATATACAAAACCTACAAAAAAATCGGGGTTGATATGGCCGTCAGGTGGCAACGGTGGCAACGGTCTCTCCAAAATCTGCTGAATTCGTTCCAAGTGGGACTCATAAAGCAAATCAAGCGATGATTTGCCGGTAACAGGATCGACTGTCTCATAGTCCCAGCCCGTACCTTCGGGTGAAGATGCCATCCTCGTAGGCATAGCAGTGGAATGCGGAACGGAATCAGTTGTACCAGTGGTGTTGCGTCCCCTATTGTCATTATCATAGTTTAGATAAGAGTCTTGGTCAGAAAATGAGTCTGATGCTGAAATCGCAGTCTTGGGCTCATTACGTGCTTTAGTGTCAGGCCTTGGTTTCACACCTCTGTCTCTGTTCAAAGAGTTTCTCGTTTTTCTATCAGTCCTTGATAGGGGCTTTGACGCTCTTAACATGGTAGTAGAGTTTAAAACTGTTGAGAAGGAACGCATCTGCCCCATCACACGTGGAGATTCTCCATTAACTTTCGAAGATATGGACTGGTGACAGTTGCTAAGCGAATTGTTGTTAGCAATGCTGGTGCTACGAAAACGGGCCGAAGTTGTGTCCCATCCTTTAAGAGCCACGGCACCGCCTTGCGTAACACATACGTTTCTCAATTGATGATTTAGCTTGGAACGAGACGGTATATAAACGATGGAGCACGCTCGGGATACAATCTCCAAGCCCTGCATAACAAAATAAACCACACCAAAGGTGGGGAAAATAGACTAAGGCTCGTAGTTATAAATGGTTAATGTATAAAAAAAGAACGGTCAACGACTACCATGTACACAAAGATTTATATGTCTAACAAAAGACAACAGTAGATGGATAAAAAGGGACTAAAAATCTAAAGACTGCACACCTCATATATTCCTTGTGGGGAATGGCAAACGAGAAATACTATCATTATAATTGGCACTATTACTATTCCTTAGTAGACATTTTTGCTGTAGTAATATATAAAATATGATGCAATATCTCTGTAGAACTAATCTTTTCCGACGAATTTTATCGGACAAAAAAAAAACAGCATACGCGGCAACAAACATACTACATAATGTTTGGAGCGAAACAAAGAACAAAAAAAATAAAAAATAATAACAATAATAACAATAATATATAAAAATAAATATATATATATGGATATACATATATATATAATTTTTTCCCCACACTCTGGTTTTCCATTTCACCTCTTCGAGACGTTAAAATCTTAGCGATCACTAAACTACACTGACCCTCGGCTTCCAATGATTTTTACATGACAGAAAGTTACTCCATCTCCCCCCGTATCCAAGGGTGATGAAGCAACTTCTCTACGGTTGGTCGCTTGTCCGGGTCGCGCTCAAAACACTGGAGCATAAAATCATAGCATCCTGGAGATGCCTCATCTTTCGGGAGCTCCGTTGGGAGGCCTTGTGAAGAAGCAATCATGATAATCGTTGCTGGGGCATTAGATTGGCATGGCCACGGCGGCTTCCCAGTCAGCATCTCGGCCACAGTGCAACCCACAGACCAGACGTCCGCCTTATAACTGTACCCTGATTCAAAGTTAGATAAGCTGACTACCTCTGGTGCCATCCAATATGGTGTGCCGATGAGTGTGTGGCTCTGCGATAATGCATCCACTAACCTACGTGCAGCGCCAAAGTCAACAAGTTTTATTTGAGATTCACTTTCAGGGTCCACACTGGTGTCCACAAGCACGTTATCAGCCTTGATATCACGATGCATAATGTTTTGAGAATGCAAATAGAGGAGGCCACTGAGAAGCTGCTTTGTCCAGCTGCGCACAACCGACATGGGGAGAGGTTTAAAGCGCCTAACTACATTAGACAATGAACCACCGCCTATGTATTCCATAAAGATGCAGATACTTGACGAATCCATATCAAAGTAAACACCTGTGAAACCGCACAGATTGGGATGACGTAGACGGCGCATAATGTTGATTTCTCGTGAGAGAGAAACCAGCATCTTTGCATTAAAATTTAGAACATCTAAGCAACCCTTCTGAGATATATCAACAATTTTAACGGCGAAAAAATGCCCACTTGGTAGGAGCCCAAGATATACCGAGCCATAGGTGCCGCGTCCAACCAAATTTCCTTTGCGCCAGCACTTAAGCATCTCAGCATTCGGGGTTTGGAGCATCTCAGGAGTAAGACTCTCTGGACTCAACGTGGCCCAGACATTATATTGAGCCTCCTCAGTAGAAGAGACAGCAATAGTGCTTGAAATGTTGTATTCTATTGAATCCTCAGTAGCAGAGAATTCAACACAACGGCCATGAGTGGATTCATTATCATCAGAGAGTGGCGTCATCGTAACTTCACCTGTTGGGACTGAGTCTCCCGCACCAGCGTCGACTACACTGAGGATTGGTCCAGACGACCCCCGAGAGGCCTTTTTGCGTGAATTTTTTTTCTTTGAACCATCTTTGCAACCGGATTTGCTATTCTTGGAAGAACCCTCACCTTTGTTAGTAGTCGAAGCCTCCCACGAGACGGTGTGCTGATTGTTCTTATGCGTGGCGATTCCATCTTCTGGTTTACCAGAAACATCTGAAGCAGCATTTGGTGCACAACCATGAGAATTTGTGCTTATTCGTACGGCATCTTTAGAAGACTCGTGCGCATAAGAATCCGGAACAGCACCGATTCCGGAGCTAGGCTGAGCTCTGGATTTTGAAGAACTGCCTCCTTTCTTTGTTCCGCATTTAGAGCAAAATCTTGCACTTGATTTTGTAAAGATAGCACCACAGAAGTGGCAAGTAACAATTTCGTTTTCTGAAGAAACGTTTTTGGAACCCATCGCCGCAACCCCCACAGATGGGCTGACGTTATTAGCCTGCAAGACCCCTGTAGACATAATATTTTTGTTATATATTAAGCTTTCCGCGTGTTTGATCGTATTGATTTGCCCACCCTGACAAGACGCAAAATAAAGTGGAAGATAGAAAGGAAATGAATTTTACTATGTTAAAAATACGTGATTTAATCCTATTGAACCTGATACCATAATATTTACCAGTTACATATTTTAGAGTGTCGACACATATATGTACGAAAAGTTTTTTAGTTGCCATATTGAGGAAATTTAAGCAAGAAAATACACAGCTAATATTCCAATATCATTGGTCATATTTTTCTACTGGATAAATTTTTCAAGTGGATGTGTTTAATTTTCACCTTGAGAATCCATCTGTAGTCCATATTATCACTATTGATCTATCATTGCGTCTAAGAGTATATGGGTATTGCCAAAATTACATTACAAGGAAATAAACAATTTTTTCCCCTACACCCCTCTCTTGAAGGCTCGAATAAGTTTTCCTTCGCTATGGAATAGCAGGCATATCCATCCCGTGTCCTTCGCATTCGCTATTAACGCTTACACCAATTAAGGGAAAGAACCATGATCCGCAGGCTTCCCACGACGTGATTTCCTGCCAGAAACATCATGGCAGTCGTTCGTTGGCGATTGTAACTTTTCTTCAGATTGTGAAGAAACTTCAGGACCTGTGGAAGCTGGTGCTTCACTCTCACGGCTTTCCTTCGAAGCCATCCGATAGAGCCGCAACACATGATCAGCCCGGCGAGCGTGCAGACCTTTGATCGCTATGCCATCTAAGGTGGAAGTACCACCACTGACACGCGCTATCTCCTCCTTGACGTGAACAGCCCACTCCACCTCATCACGATTCGGTGTAAAAGATTCATGGGTGGGCGAAATCTGATCTGAATGAATTACACACTTACCATCGAATCCGAGAGCATGGCAACGCGAAAGGTCCTGCTTGAAGCCTAGCTTATTGGTGGGGTCGTTATAGAAGTCGTCGATGACAAACATCTTTGCTGCGCGCGCACTAAGCAAAACTTGATGAGTTGCGTGTAAAAGAGGGGATCCTTGCCACTCTTGAAGGAAATCCGACGGGATGGCCTCAACGCTACTCTTGACCGCTCCAATCTTTAATGGTAGGCACAGCTCCGCTGCGAGAGCGTTACATCCCATTACAGCAAATGAATACTTACCACTTAAACAGATCTCTGGGGCTTGCAGTACGGAAAGAGGTTGCTCGAAAAAGGCCCATATCTTGTGATCAGGGTGCAGGTAACCTTGGATAAGATCGTATGTCTTCGTAGTGACTTTAGGAACCGCAATTCCTTCAATAGCTGTCCCAAGAATCCCAGCTAACTCTAGGTCTAGCATCGCAGCAGTGGTATCAAATTCAGGAGAGCTAATGCGAACTACAAGTCGCTTCCCCGCGTATACATCATCTACCCGTTCCTTTTCCATTTCATGAACAAAGTCACGGACACGATCCCGTACATCACGCTTCATGGAAGGTGGCACGCCACCCTCCAGATCCAATATAAAACAGTCTGCCGCGGAGTCACGGATCTTCCTCAGCGCACGTGAGCTAGTGCAGGAGACGAGAAGGACACTGCGAGGACAGGATAAAAGATTCTCGCTGGTACGCTGGGCACCTTTTAAAAAGGACATGAACCCCCCATTGTCTCGCCTCTGTGAGGTTCCCTCATCATCCAAGCCATCAGTCTCGTGTAAGTCGGAAAAAATGCGTTGTCGCTCTGTCTGGTTGATAGCCTCTAGCCTATCCAATGTGCGATCACGATGAACCTCAAGCTCCTTGAGTTTCCTCTTCAAAAACGCTAGAAATCGGGATGGAACATGCGGCGGTGGTGGCAATAGAGATCTGTCACCAGCCTTTGGCGCTAAAAGCAATGCTAAGTTGGCACGTGCAAGCAGCTTATGGGTCAATAAGCGGCAAAACATTTTAAAGTACTCTCCTTTTTCAAGAAAGAGGCTGCTTCCATCTCTCGCACAAGATGCATCGGAAAGGGAGCAGAAAGAAAGGAAAAATGGAAAGAATGGTAGCTAAGTGGGAATCGCATAGAGATTATGTGCAGAAAAAAACAGACAGAAAAACTAAAAAGTGCGACAGGCTCTGCAGTAAGAATGAATATAATTCACTGTACACATCACGTTGACAGTATGCATGGGTGAACTCAAAATGAAACAGTGTTATGAAAAACATAAGTCTCCCAACATTCTGAAAGTGTGTGAAGCAGCACCATTATCTGGTAGCTTTCATGCTGATCCCTTACGGCTAAAGGAATTATGGAAAGCAATAGCATCAGCGTTTATGAGTTGCTAGTCATACCAAGCATTCGTGATGACACTCAAAAAGAACCAAGAGCTCGATCATCAATGATATGGATAACAGTCATAAAAGGAAATATGCTGTGAAAGGTATTTAGAAAATGAGCACGAGGAGCATGCATATAACTTAGTTAAATATACTGAGGAGTTTCATGTAAAATTAATTTGAGGGGTATACAGAGAGTAGTATTAATTCCTTCAACCTCAATATATATTAATTAACGACAAAAGTGGTAGCGAAACTAGACCTGTTTGACGGTATATTCAAGAGAGGTAGTCCAATTTCCCTCTGTTGTGTAAAGAAACCCCACGCGTGAACCACTCACAGCACTAAAATCCAATTCTTTTAAAATTCTACTTTATAAAGCCTTATCTTCTGCTTCTTCCAAACGTTCGCATCAAAACACTAAAATGATGAGAAAGGAATACAAAAAAGCACCTCGCTCAGCTTCATAGCATAGAAATATTATGATGTCCTGGGAAAAAAGGGCGTCCGAACGTTGACGCAATATAGAGATTCCATCGAAGTGTAGTGAAAAATCTGAACAAAGACGTTAGGACATGCTTTATTATTGTGATACGTGGCCTAATTCACTATGCACATTTTCTGTTTACTACCACGGAACGAGAGAGATAGACATAAACAAACACTATCATTTCAGTTGTGGCGAAGTGTTATCCTCCTTAAACAGCAAAAACTGTGGGACGGGGTTGAGGTAAAGTTCAGGAAGCCGAACCTGCAATAGAGGAGGAGAAGTTAGAGTCATAGAATCTTCATTGGTCCCAAAGTCAAACCCTTCTTGATCTGAGGCTAGCGTCCCGTCATCGGACAAAGGAACTTTACCAGAGGTGTCAAATCCAGCAGCAAACCTATTTGTACTAATCATTGCGGCAGTGGAAGCAGTGGTCCCTGTAATTGGGCACGGTATGGTGGTGCTAGCTGGTACACCTCTACTGCCACTTCTACGCGGCTCCATTAAAGATGTCGTCATTACACCACCTAGTCCCCCCTCCTCCTTCAGCGAAGAAGCCCGGTCTTGTTGTAATCGCCCAAGCAAAGGCCAGCGAAACCCCCATTGCCAGATGGTCCAGGGAACCGACAAGCTCCCCAGCTGGCGGGCCAGTTTAACACTCACCTCATACTGTGGCGCAAGACGTGAAGGATCGACATAGCTATTTAACAGAAAATTTGGAATAGTAGTAGGCAGCCTTTTGGAGTCTGGAGCAGGCAAATAAACAGCATCCGAGGAGGTCATGGGATCAATATTCGCACTACTGGGAGGTGGCGCCAAAAATCCTATTGCTTCTCGCACATTATGTTGAATTTCTCGTACATGCGAAGGATACATAGAAAGGGAAGTGTTAATGCTGTCTTCGATGTCTTCCGCCTCGTAAAGCTGCTGTTTGATGAGATCCCGAGCCTTCCGTCGGAAGTTTTTCAGTTGTCGAAAGAGCTGAACCAAGCGAGATTCATTTCTGAGCCCCACACCTCCGTGAGATAATTGAGGACAGACATAGTCAGACTGACTACCCAGTGTGACGGACCGGAGCTGCTCTAGTGTGCGAGAAGCGCTGGCAATGGAATGCGTCACGAAGTTCACCGGAAAGCCCACCGACGATTCGGTTGCGGTCGACGACTCAGGAAAATGAAACCAAACCTGCAGCGTTGCTACGGACACAGGAGCATTCCCCTGTGCGGGGCTTGCGGCTGCGTCCGCATTAGTGTGACCCTTCAATTTTTTTCGCCCGGTACGCGGTTTACTATCACTGCCAGAGTGACGTGTTGCCAAAGAACGTAAAAGGCGCGGCTCTGGTGAATACCCTCGCTGCATACGAGACGTCTTGGTAATATCCCGTCCCGTGTCTAGGTTGACAGTATTGCTACTACAGGCAGAATCAACTTCCTGGATTTTCCCCGAAAGCAAGAGCGCATAGGGGATATGGACGTACTTGCGAACGACCGAGCTCATATCACGCTTATTCATTGGTACATCACAAGGCGGCGGCGTCCGCTCTGGGGACGGTGTATCGCCAAAGGGATATTTTGCACATTCAAAACTACTTACCTTTCCAGAAGCATAATGCATAGAGGGGTGTGGCATGAAGCTGCATAGACCCGCAATAATCGTCTCGACGCTTTCCAAACGAGTGTTATTAGAATAAAAAGGTGATGGAAAGCGAAGCAGCAGGGTGCATGTGTCTTTGCTTGGTGAAACACATGTAGAAGGGAGAAGTAGTTCATTCTTATTCGAAAGTCTGACAGTACTCACTGGGACGGCGATAGATGAATCATGGGTGAGTTTATCATCTGAAGACGTTACCGGGGCTGGGCCATCCACAAGCTCTGCATCATAAGGAAGACCATGTGAAGAAAAAGCTTGTGATGGTTGGGTTTCCCTCTGGTGCAACTGTTGATCTTGGCCTTCCAAGTCGACCCCATTGTCGGCAAACGGCAGCCTACCTACCTCCAATGCCACCTGCAGGGTGTCATCATAATAATTCAAGGATTCATGTGGATAGTTGAGTGTGGGACCGGTGCGCGTTGTGGCAGCCTCCAGCAAGTGTGCATTCAGTAATAACTCCGGCGCATCAAGGGGGATAGAAAAGAGATGACGTTCTCTTGGCAAGTTGGGCATGTACGAACTAGCGGCATGTCCATATGCAGAGGCATCAACATGCTCATGCACAGGTACCGCAGTTGACCAAGACTGAGCAGATGATACCAATCCCTTGATTTCGTTATGAGCATTAGCAGCTGGGGACAGAGAATCACCATTTTTCTCCAAATTAGATGGCCGTGTTGAGTTCGATCCTAGAGCCGCAGTAGTCTGAGGTGGTAGAGGTAGGCCATCCTCTGTGTAAACGAAATCAAGTGAATAGGATAAATTCGCCTCGTCACCTAAATTCTTGCGAAAGCGATTTTGACGATTGGACTTTACCTGGGCACCTGATGTACGAGAGCGAGTGTGACACACAAGCTTTAAGAGACCCCAGCTTCCCTTGGTGGGCACAGAAATGGAAGCTGACTGATCTTGCTTACTATCCTTAATCGTCGTGTTTGCTGAGCACGCCTTCCCAAGGGACACCATATCAGCATCCATTGTATTCGCATTTCGCTTCTCGCTTTCCAGTCCCCCAAATGCAGAACTCAGATTGGGGTCTTCACCTTTGGGCGAGTCTCTACTCGAATAACTAACATCAATCCTATCACCTCGTAACCATTTTTTTGTACTATCCCCCACAGCGTGTGCTGTGGGGGAAGAGACTGAGTATGCCGCATCCGCTACGAGTCTCGGGGACAAAAATCGCTTGTAGACCATATTAAAGGGTTCATCTACGCAATATGCCTTACAAACAACACCCTCCTCCAACAACTTGCGTACGCTGACGCGCTGCAGTGCCCTTTCGTCGCCATAACTGTCGAACAATGTAAATTTGAATTCATCCGCCGCAGGGCTGTCTATACGAGAATGGGATCCAAATGTGTCACTAAGGCGTAATGGAATTCGCTGATCGGAATTCTCTAATTCCCGTGGGGACATGATGGTCTTTGGGGACGCACTAGTAGAGCGATAGGGTGATTCCCTAAGAAAGTTAAGGTGTGCTAGGGGATTGAGAATATCAGATACTTCTAGCTCGCACGCTCCTGCATTCTGTGAGCGACCCTGAAAAGATGTACCTACAGTGGCATTCCCCTGTAGGACAAGCAAATCAGTCGTCGTAATTATTTCATCAGAGTCATCGGCAGCGTCAGATCTACCCATGATACGTTGCTTTTGTTGAGGGTGCTTGTGGAAGTACTCGTTCAGTCGCTTGCGCAACTGTGCAATTGTATGCGCAGTCGTATCACCCAGGTCCTTTCCAGAGAAACGTATTTTCTTCCTTCTAGGGGTGCCATCCTTGGATAAAACATTCATACAAAGCACATCGTCCATCATCACTCCGTCAAGCAGAACGTGTTCCATAAGTGCTAGCTCCAAATTAACAGTTATAAGCAATTCTTGGCGCATCGCACGAGCCCACAGGCCCTGCCAAATATGATTCCCAATCTTAAAGCTGGCAACCTCGAGTCGAAGCAATGATAAATCCCGAGACAGGATCACTTGTTGACGCGCGATCTCGCGCAGTTCTGGATCCTGAAACGTTATTGGTGTCAAGGAGTTGTTACCGTTAATTGAGGATCCGTGGCTATGACCAAGATGCCCTATCGCTACTGTGTCGGCAGACAACTTGCCGCACCCCATTTCTGCTAACTCGACATCTATGCCATGATCGATCTCGTCAATCGCAGCAAGACGTTGTCGTAGGACTGCTGCACACGAAGAGAGACCTGTAATCATTTTCTCTATCTCACTGGACTCTTCTGTAAGGGCTTTAATTTCCTTCAGAAGTCCCTCGCAATACGAATCCATTGGAAGTGGGGACATATTCTCTTGCGCAAGGGACGCGTTGGTCTTGGCAAGCTCGTCAATCGACACACGCAAGGAGGAGATTTCCTCTTCCATTCGTTTTCGAGACAACTCAACACGCCGGTCTTGCTCTTGCTTGACCATCGCGACTATCTGCTCTAGACAGTTATTCTCACTCTCACGAAGGGTAGCAACACAATTGTGGGCAGCAGAATACACCCTGAAAAATCGAAGATCAGCCTGGCTTGGAGCCAATGGCAACACTAGACGCACGGCAGAGTCATTCCTGCGTTCAGTAGCCACGCCATACTCTGAGCTAATGGAAAGAGCTAGAGAAGGGCTTTCAGCGAGAGCGAAGATACCATGTGGCGGGGGAAAACCTGTAGTGGTGAAATTAGCCATAGATACAGCGCGATCAATGCACGTCATGTACGCCAACCGCACCTCTGCACAGAGACAGTCATAGTATCTCTGCATCTGCTGAAAAGCGCGCTCCAACTTGCCCTGCTCTGGGTCAACGATGTCCTCAAAAATATCCATCAATCCGCGTTTCTTAACGGCATCATTGAGATGATGGGCTTGAAAGTTCGCGTGTCGCACCTGATCGGCGAAACGGAGGCTATTGAACGTCTCCAATCCTGAGCAAGGTGAGACGTGCACGAGAACTAAAACGCGACCACCCTCAAGACACGGCCGAAGTATCCGAGTCAATTTCGAGTCCCGGTACGGTACGTGCTTGGAGTGGTGGTAGAGCGCGAGCACCACAGAAGATAAAGCAGAAAGGGACTTGTTGATGTATTGCGCCTCACGCAAGGCAGGGCCCTTGACTTGCGTCACTTTGAGCCGCTCACATCCAGCAAGATCAACCATCGCGACGTAAGATGTGATAGTTCGGCGCGGTGATACGTTTTTACTCAAAGTATCCGTGATTTCCGATGTAGTGCTGACACCATTATCGCTCCCACCTACCTCTTTTGACCCTAACATATCTTCACAGAGAGAAAATCCCACCTGGATGATGAAAACTGCATGGGAACGTGAGCTGGTGTCGTTTTGGGCGTGTACTGACATGATGCGGTTTCGGTGAGCAAGGCGATACGCGTGAGAGAGATCTCTCAGTGACGTAATGGGAATTCCTCCTCCAGTCTTCTTTGCACCTGATCCGCCATGCTGCCGAGAAGCGGCTGCAGCTGCCTCCTCACGTGCTTGATCTAGTTGTTTACAGAGAGAAGCGAGTCCACCGGTATCACTAACGTTGGTAATTGGTCGCTTACCTGGATCCATCAGATCGTAAAGACCGTCAACATACAGCTCGATTCCGTAGAAAGTAAGGTCTTTTAGCGTTAACGAGACAGTGTCCGTACGGCGCTCCAGAGGGTTCGACTTAGATGGTGCACCGGCATGCATTGATTGATTCATCGTGGGGCGAATATTCTCAGGAGAAGCAGTGGCACCATTATGTTCCTTAGAATACTTCACCGCCTTACAACGGCGATCAAGTAGAACACACACCAAGCGAGGAAGAATACCCATATCTTCTGATATGCAGGTATCTGGCTTCGGGTGCCCATCATTTCTCGTCTTCATTAAGAATTCCTGGGGCCAGCGTGGATGCTTGTTGACAAAAGAATTATATTGTCCATATTCCTCCTCAAATAAACGCCCCAAGTTACTCTCAGTCGCGTCCAGAGGGATGTTATCAGGTCTCAACGCGACCGTTTCTGATGTGGCCATCCCTGAAGGAGATGATTTCTGATAGCTAGAACTAATTCGTGAGTTTGATATCTGCTCTTTTTTATTCCAAAAGTCTGCATCCAATTTTTTGGATTGATTTCTTCTAGAATCTCCAGTATAATGACTCCAGTGTAGATTACCGTCAGCTTGATGGTTTCTGTAGGGGGAAAATGACGACAAAATATCCTCTTGCTTGGGCCTCTGAGATGTTGGCGACGATGTCATGGTACCGAAAAATTTACTGTCGTGTTTGCCCATCATGGTGTACGTCTTCCCACTTCCAGTAGGTCCATAACACAAGATACTGACATTTCGACCGAGCAATGCTTCGTCGGCGATCCGCAAGATACTCTCCTCAAACACCTCCTCCTGTGTTGAATCCTCGTCGTAAATAAATTCAAACCGAAAATGTTTATCAGCGCTGTTCTTTGCATTCTCTCCCGACGAGTGCAGGTTGCTCGTCGGAGAGGCATCTCGCCTCTTAGAGGCGGTGACGGACGCAACACCATTGCGAGGAAAGCCACCCCGTTTTTTGTTCTTAGCATGCATTCCCCTTGTCCTTTGATTAGAATCAAGCAGTGGATCCAAATGCATCTCCATCGAAGATGCTTGCAGCCGCCCAGAGATGAGCTGGCATCCAGGCGTAAAGTTACGGCTGCGACTACGGCTATGGGCACTGTGGTAATTCGATTGCTCAATTCGGGTAGATGGAGGTGCCAATGACGTGTTACTAAAGGGTGTTATCGAGCGGTTAAAGGGGTCTAAGGTACGCTGGGTAGGCGTGGATAGCTCTAACGTTGGAGAAAGTTTCCCTATACTCTCACTCCCAGCGCGAGAGTTCATAACGCCGTTCGTCAGTGGACCACGGAAATGAGCTTCACTAAATGGACTGTTGTTAGCTTGCAAGTGACTAAAAGGTACGAATGGATTAAAGAAGCTCCATATGGGGGGATCACTGCCTGTGTTGCAGGAGCCTAATGCATTGAGACACGAGAGTGAAGGTGGCGGTAGGAGGCACCCCTCCTGCTTAGGCTGTAGAGGTGGTGAAGACAGAGATGCAGTTGCACGCACTACCATATTTTCGTGGTCAAGAAACCACACCCTGCGATGCTTGCTGCTCTCCCCCATGGAGGACAATAGCGGTCTTATCCGAATATGAACCATCGGCATCATTGCCTGTGCTTTCGGAAACAACGTATTGGAGCCAGAAAGCACATTGGGGTAGTCCCGAGGCTGACTTTTTGGCCGTTTTGTGGCCACGTTACGCAGCCCTAAGCTTGGTGGAAAAGGGTCGGCAACGTCTGTAGAGATCATCATAGATGTGGTACGCCGTTCACGCGGCGGTGAAGTTAAAGAAGGAGGCCCACTTACAAGAAAGGTGGTTGAACTCATCTCAGTGATGTCTAACCCAGGAGAATCGATATTCCTACTTATTCGACCTTTTACACTAAATTGGGGGTTCGGCATTGCCGCCAACCTTGGTGTACGAATCACCTGAGCAGGATTGCGGTCCTTACTATTATGGGTAGTCGCCTGTGATTTTGAAGCACGATATGATGGGGAAGAGC
>AIHY01000299.1:0-11802 GCA_000331125.1 Phytomonas serpens 9T
ACTCTTTCAGGATGAACGGAATAAGCGCATCGAGTTACTTGGTAATTTCATCTCTTGTCAATATCCTCTACCTTGCGCCTGTGCAACAGGGTGTCTTTCCGCGTTAGCCTCCTCCTCGGAGATGTCCAATGAAGTAGAGATCCCTTCGCTTTGTTTTTTCGTTGCAACAGTCCTAGAGGAGCACACCTTGATCCAGGAAACACTTCTTGAAGAAAGGCAAGGGGAGCTGCTTCGCTTCGAAAAGGTGTTCAAGATGGAATTGTTTGCCTACTCCACTTATCAGGACACTTGCGAAAATGAGCACTGTTGTTGGGAACATCTTATTGCGTACCACGATTTTTGTATGCGCATCGCATCTTTACTACCTAATCCCTCCGTGTCGTATGACGATTCGATTGCAGCGAATCCACGGTCTGCCGGGAACAGTTACAAATCTACACATTCCCCCCCAGCTCATCGTAGAGATTCCCCTTTTTGCCCCTACTTCAAATACATCGACTTTACAATCTTAGTTGGGGGTGTGGAACGACATGAGGAGATTGAGCGTAGGAAAATCGAGTCGGAGGAGGCTCAAAAGGCGACTGACCTTCTCGAGTGTCTTTCGCTCTCATTGCGGAGGGCTATGATTGAGGACGTCTTCAATTCTGCGTTGGATTTCCTCTTGGAGGAGGAGGCGGTAGAGTTCTATTACTTCCTTGAAAATGCCTTGCAAGAAAGAGAGCGAATCGAAGCCGTGGAAAGCACACAACGCGAGAAGGAGGCAACACTCAAGCGAATCACCGACGAGTTGAAACAATTGCCGGGGGTTGTGGAGCAAGACAAGGTGGAGTTCGTGGTTTGCTATGAAAAGGAACTCCGAGAAATTCACGTAAAGGAGGTTAATGAGCGCCTTGAGCTAGAGTTGCAAGAGCACCGGAATTTGCCTATCAGCGAGAGCATCGCCCTAGCAAATCATTGGCTGCTGGAGGGCATCCTTGTCGAACAGATGAATTCCGAGGAATACCAGCGGAACCTTCTTATATCTGCTGAATCGCGTGGGCGTGATGTAATTGTTGCGATGAAAGATCTAGTGTATCGCTTTGATCAGATACGAAACATCTATATGCAGCAAGAAGCGGTGGAAATGCGTATTTTTATTTTATTTACGCAGGAATATGTGGAGAGGCAACAAAACATTCAAGACTTTCTGAAGGAATACCAAACCCTCTTTGTGGAACGCCTCATACCCTTTTGTACATCCCATTTTGATGCAACGATAGTGGATGATGCAGTCAAAACTTCAAATAGTTCTCATATATGTGAAGAAGAAATAAACCCGGAAAACACCTCATGTGGTGATGAGGAGGTGGTCGTTTCGACTACTTCCAGTGAAAATATAGATCCCACTAACCTTGATGCTAGCACTGCTAGCATGGATCTCCGCCGCATCATGGTGTCTGATCTCTACGATTTCTTGGGCGCTAGTCAAATTTACAAAATTTTCTCAACTTAGGGCACTTTTCACTTGTCTGAAAAGACAATCAAGGTAGTTATAGGCTTGCAATTATATATATAACTGCATATCTATTTACGAATTTCAACGTGTAAAATTAACTGGAATTTTTATGTTACCCGTTTTTTATCAGTGATATTATATTATTGGGTACTTGTATATTTTTTTGAGGATTAGGTTCAAAAACACAATGTACAATAGAAAGTTGCATATTATCTACTCAAAAGCAAGGAGAGTGGAGGAATATAAGGGTCCAAAAAAAGTGGTACAGCGGATGGTTTTATGGCTTCTGAAATCCTCAAGATATACCGTGATATCTGTTCAATATACTTTTGTTTTCTTATTCTCCCAGTGGCAGAGGCTAACTGAAGCTTGTATTCTTTGGTTCAAGTAGAATTTTTAGCAGCATCTATAGGTAGGATTTACTAGAGTATGAATCCCTCCAACCATCAAAGCCCACCAACTTCTTCCAGCAAAGATGATTCTATCGATGTAGGGATGAATTACTCAGAGAATATTCCACCTTATTACAAGTATATGGGCGTTGACCCTTCTATTAGCATGCAGGATCTTTCTCGCTGCTACAAGAAACTTTCGCTAGAACTGCATCCAGATCGTGCCACTTACCGGGCGAATTCATTGAAAGAAGAGGACACCAAAAGGTTTCAGCTCATTACTGAAGCCTATAAGGTCCTCTCGGATCCGCAAAGCCGAACCGCCTACGATACTCGTCACGGCCTGAACTTCCATGCGCGTGTCTCCAAACTGCAGGAAACGATTAGTTCCCACAATTCGGAAGTTACGCAACTGCAGACAGAGCGGGGAGCACGGCGCCGTGGACGATCCCCAGAAACGGTTTCAGGAAATCCAGGAAACGGTATCCGAATCAAGAGTACCTCAGAACATAGCAAAGATACGGATGAGAGTGAGGAGGAGTACTGTCCGGCGGAATCCACCGAACCCGATGCACTGCCCAGCGTCGATCCAGCTTCAGTCCTGTCGGCCCAGCTCTCGTGGACGGTAGGCCCAGGGAAGACGGCCACAGCGACCTTCCATTGCTACCCTTTCGACCTCACTCATACGGAGTCCCCCTTGTCGACCGGGTCGAGTGGGATCCGCCCGTTAGCGGCCACCTTCGCCGACGACGAGGGCGCGTTGCCGCAGGACGGCGAACATTACGAAACCCTCACGATTTACCGCCCGGCCGGCGCGCGCAGTTGGGGCCTTCAGGTCTCTGGAGATGTCCTGGTCGGGTGTCCGTCCCACCCCGGGGTCCCCTTCCCCGCCCGCATCGTGCAGCTCAACGGGCGCTCGCTGCCCCCGCACGCGAGTTGGGACACGCTGAGGGAACGGCTGGACGGCCCAGCCGAGGGAGGGGGGGTCCTTTCCGTTAACACGGGTGTGACCGCCAACGAGAGCGGCGTCCCTGCAGAGGGGGAAACCCGCCCAGGCCACTCGACCCGGCTGGCGTCGGATGCCCTCCCCGCAGCAGCTGGGGAGGGCTCTTCGGTGACAGCGAAAGGGAGGGACCTGCAGGGGCTGCAGCTCACCCTCCATTACGGGGTGCGGATGTGGCGGCTTGTAGGGGACTGGGCAGTCCTGCGCGATCCCGCCGCGATGGACGCGTTGGTGCCGCCAGGGCAGGTCGTCGCCGCATTGCCGAGTCTCGGCCTGGACGCCGCCGTGCTGGCGGTGAATGGGACGACAGTGAGGGATGCCAATGGGTTGCGGCGTCTTTTGGGGCGCCTCACCGAGGTGGGCACTTCGTCTAAACCGCCT
Source organism: Phytomonas serpens 9T (assembly GCA_000331125.1). NCBI lineage: Eukaryota > Euglenozoa > Kinetoplastea > Trypanosomatida > Trypanosomatidae > Phytomonas > Phytomonas serpens. Next base: position 3,272 of record AIHY01000299.1, read on the forward strand.
AGTGCGTTCCCACTAGGGCCATCCACGGTAATTCTTCAGTGTGCAACTCTCAAAGGGCCCGTCCGTGGCCAATAAAGCTGGCTGTCGAAGAACAGTACATATAAATGACCTACCACACCACAATCTTAACAAGATTCATCGAGACACTTGATTTCTGATGCAATGGATGTGTCATAAATTGTTTATATTCATGAAAGGAGGGATTATATGATAAATATTTAAACACAATCCACTCAAAAAGTGATATGCCTACCGCTCTTTTTCCATTATAAAAGGATGGGCAAAGCGGGTGTTGACACCATCGTCCACATTAAAAATAATTATTAAGATGCCAAACCCCAACCAATGATCGACTCGTACAATTTAATAACCATTGACGGAATTTCTATCCTTTTCTATCTTCCCCTTTCCCCACTTTATGTTGACTTTTGATTCTACATGAAGTGTTTTTCCTTTCGTTCTTGTGGAAGGATCCCTTTTTTGTGAATGGTTGACGTCAACAAAGCGAAACGAGAAGATCATAAAGACGAAGGTACCGAATAAATAGTATACCTGACCAAGTGCCAAGGCACCGTATATATCTACAGGACCACATGCCAGTGAAGAAACCTATTGAGAAAAAGGAGTGCACGGTTGTTGAGGATGAGATTCTTGAAAAAACATCTTCAACTCGAAACCCTGAATCTTTTCCCTCACCTCCTGAATATCAACAGGAGGGCTTTCAGATTAATGGCTTCAAAAACTACACAGATAACTATAAACATCTACAGAATCCTAAGGATAAGCGGACAAAGCAAGCTTTGAAACTGGAAAGACGCTATGCCAATGCGTTCTTCAGTCGTCCAAAATTCAATGCAATAAAACGCGAGCTATTCCATGAGATCAAATCCTTTGTAGGCAAAAGTGCAGTCTCTCTGCCGGTCCTGGAAGGAAGCTTTTGGTACTATACGAGAAATGAACAAAATGAGGAATATCCATTACACTGTCGTCGGCCGTGTGATCTGAAACATGGAATTAACACCAACTTTCTTGAGGAGGTTTGCGTCTGGCAAGCAACACACCCAAACGGCGAGCCACTTCCCAGGTACCCAGACGAGGTCATTATTCTTGATCTCAATCTCCTTGTACGGGAGTTAGACTTGGCGTATATCGAGATCGGGGATATGGATATCTCGTTTGATGAGACCAAGATCGCTGTCACACTGGATTGCTCCGGTGGGGAGGAAATCTTCAGCCTCTTTATCTTTGAAATCCAGGACGTAAATTATCGCGGGTGGCTCGAGACCGGCGCTAGCGACGCGCAGAAGGCGTGGGCGCGTTCCCTCAGCGAGACCGACGCATCCATCTACACGCCGATGCCTTCCCCGCGAAGCAACGTTTCAAGTCCAGCATCCCCTTTATGGGGAACGTGGAGGGCTCTCAAGAAGCGTATGTTGGATGGGAGGGCTGGGATGACGTCAGGTGCCTCTTCTTCCTTTGCAAATTTCACCAGTGACGCATCCCCGATGCCGCGACACCGTTTCCTGCAAAGAATTGAACTTTTTGACCTCAGCGGCGAAGTGCTGTGGGTGAACCCGACCTGTTTGATGTACAGCGTCCAGGATGAAAAGTTACGGTCGCATCAAATTGTCTTTCATGACACCGAGATAGATCCTTCTGACCCTAACGCTACTTGGATTTGCTATGAAGAAGAAGAAGAAGCGTTCTGGTTGAGCTCCCTTGCCTTTACTGCGGACAATCGCTTTTTGGTCTTCTGCAGCTCTTCCACAGAGGCCTCAAAGTGGTTTATTTGCCCAGCGGAAAGTCATCCGTTTATTTCAGAGACCGACGCCAATGGGGATCGTGAAAGACAAAGAGGGGCGGTGTTCAAAGTACCGTTTTTCTCCAAAAAAATGGAACGTATGGAGCGTCATGCACGCCAGTCGATCACCGAACACAAGGAAACGGCAATGACAACGGAAACAAGCGGAAGCGTTGGTTTTGGGAAACGATGCGCACCGACTGCATGTTTCCCCGCACATGGCAAAACGCCGATCGAGTATGATCTTGATCACCATAACCGGCTCCTCGGAGCGTACGAAAACTCTGGGGGATGGATTATAACCTCTAACGCCAGAGGGTGCACGAATTTCGCGGTATTTTTCCTCCCTGACGAGAACACCGTGCTCGAATGGGAAACCGTATGCCTCGACCCGTCTGTGCTGAACGAAGATAGTCTCATCTCGAATGAATCTGAAAAAGAGCCTAAGAACCCAAAAATGTTTCCCGTAGAACAGAAGTCACCGAGCCCTCCTATCGAAGTGGAACGCATCGATTCGGATACCTGGCCACTACTGTTTGAATACGATCCCGCCACGAAGGTTGAATCGGTGCAGTGTTTCAAGGACTTTTTACTTATCAATGTTATTCGTGATGCGTCATCGGAGGTTTTGTTTTGCCCTATTCATCTTATTTGGGATTGGTGGGCCCGTGCGCATTCTTGCAAACCTACACCAGAAGACTTAAGCACCAGTGCAGCGACCGTCTCGCCGTTTAGTTACTCCCCTTCCGAAGGCCATACGCGCCATTCGATCGGCAATTTCCCGACCCCCTTACGTCTGAATCAGACCATCCTGCTATCCAGCCTCCTACGACGACAGGTTTCTCGCCTGAAGATGGGGGAATGGGTTTCTTTTAATCTACACAATGAGCTACAGCGGGCGGATGAGCAGATTTTGCTGGATTTCAAATCCTGTTCGGTGACTTCAGCTGCCGATAATCCCGATGCGGCCGCGGACGAGCTCCGTTTTCCTCCTCCAACCTTTTTCGAGAGCCTTGATGCATGGAATGCCGCGAGAGAAGCAGCCAAAGGTGGCGATAGATCCCCTCACGCGTCCTTTCCCTCTTCAACCCTCCGCGCAACGCCGTTGCGAGATCGCAGTGAATCCTCCTCCATTGATGTCGACTTCGCCACTCGGACGTTTGCCCTGTCAGTCTCCCATCTCCTCTTCCCCACTGCCCATTACGAGTGGTGGTATATTCCCCCGGAAGAAGGGAGGAGTGGCCTTCGGGGCGAATCCGGGTCTCTTTTGGCGAGGCTGCTGTGCAAGGAAGGGGTACGCGGGAAAGGCTACAACCCTTTCGAATATCACGGCGCCGTCTTTTGGGTGCCCTCGGATTACGCCTTTACGCAAAGCCGAGGAAAGGACGCGTTGACGCCGATTTCCACCCAAACCCCCGCCGAGGCAGTTTCCGTCCCCGTCTTTACGATTTGGCGAGCGGATTCTTTTCAGCCGGGGGAAAATAGCGCGTTGTTGAATGTCTACGGGTCGTATGGGGAATCCTTCGAGGCGGAGTTCACCGTCGAGCGGCTTGTCATGTTGGATCGAGGGTTCATCTGGGCCTACGCGGCCGTGCGAGGGGGTGGCGAGCTGGGCATCCCCTGGCGGGATGCCGGGCGCCATCTCCAGCGGGCGACCTCCGTGAACGACTTTATTAGTGTCTCAAGCTTTCTGATGGAGGTGGGGTTGTGTGCGAAAGGCTTCTTGGCGTCTTCGGGGAGCTCCGCGGGGGGGATGATCGTCTGCCGGGCGATGAACGCTGCGCCCCATCTTTATCTTACCGTTATCGCCGGTGTTCCCTTTGTGGACTGCCTCACGACTCTTCTCGATGATTCCCTTCCTCTCACGGTGACGGAGCGGGAGGAATTCGGCGATCCCACCACCAACGAAACGGCGTTTGATCTTATTTATGAGATTTCTCCCGTTTTGACGATCCCTTCGCAGGTGATTGCGCCGAATATGCTGCTGTCAACGAGTCTGAACGATACACGTGTGGGGTTTTGGGAGCCGATGAAGCTTGCTGCACTCATGCGTTCAAAGATGATTCACGGTGAAGACGTCCGGCGTGCAGTGGTGTTGATTTGTGATGACACCTCCGGCCATGACGGAGCAAGTGGCAGATATCAGCATATTGAAGAAATCGCAAAGGAATACGCCTTCGTGATCGACGCGGAGAGACGAGAGCGAGATGCAAGTAGGAATGTGGAAAAATTTCGATAGCCACGCATGCTCCTAGATATAGAAAAAGATTCAGAGAAGTATTTTATAAATAAACTACTAAGACCTTAAACCTACTGCTTTCCTTGCCTGCTCTAAGAATCTGCTAGGAATTGGAACAGAGGATCATAGTTAGTGTTATGGAGATTTTACAGAAACTTTTAGGCACTTGCTCCAGAACCCCATATATGGATCTAATAATACTTGAGTCTTTGTATTTTTTCTCACATCTATCCTTAATAGCAATATAGATTTCAGGAAAACACAAACTATGATATCGATTAATAGTGCTAATTGTTCGAAATAACATGTCTTTGGTTTCCGACCTGGAGGCTTCGACCTTTTCGACCTCATTCTCTTATCCCTTCTTTTTTTTAATGATGCTACACATGATGTCGTTGTGTTTCGTTACTTCTATGAATAAGTTTGCATTCCTATTTTATAAAAGCCTAATATAGGTTTTGCAATGCCATCAGGATAAAATACATAGACTACAATAGCAGACAATTAACCTAGGGCCTGCCTTTGTCTAGATTATCACGTATATTTATATTTATTGATCACGTATTCGGCTTGGTGATTTGTTTGGCGGAGTGTATTAGACCGCATGACCTATCGTCCCCCGATCAATCGGTTGACCGATATCCTCAAACGGAATAATCCGCAGGTACTAAAACGTCATGCCGAGGATCTGACGAAGGCCCTTACTTCTCTCCCGCCAGAGGCGAATCAGACGCGTTTTATTCGAAATCATTTTCTAATCAACCCCAAAGCGCTTCACCTGCTTTGTGATGAGCAGATCCTTGAGCGTTATAAGGTTTTTGCGATTTATAAACCTCCCTTCTGCCCTATGCGTCGCCGCGATGCAAACCTTAATTACCACAAGGTTTCCGTGGAATCCTACATTACGGCCGCACTCCAATCGCAAATTGTTCACCCCATCCTCCGTCGTGTGTTGCGGCGGGATGAGATGAAGGTTCGCGTGCTCAACGATCTGGATTTGTTCGCTTCCGGCCCGATTGCTGTGAGCGTATCCGACGCCTGCCCCTTTAACACCTCGCTTGAGAGCTGTACGATGAATTACGATGTGCTCGTCGCCGGTCACCTTCCCTTCACACGCAGTGAATGCAAGGAGATCGATGTTTCCCTGCTCTACCCCGATTTGACGGCCGCCGCGCAGATGACTGCCAAGAGAGCAAAGTGTACGTTTGAGGTTAAGCGGAACGCGTACTACAGTGTTCATCCGGTAACACTGATGGAGGTTAAAATCACCTCGCCACCCTCCGCGCGCCCACCGTGCATCGATGCATTTGTAAGGCATCAGCTTGGATCGTTTGTGGTAGGCGATCCAGTAGCATTTGAAGATCCTGCGCAATCTCAGAGGAAGGGCGGCCGCATTTCTTCTATGATCCATGAAACTCCAAACAACTCGGCAACGGCCCGAGAATCAACGGCCATGCCGTCTGACATCGTGCGATCGTCCGTGATATCGATGAGGGGGGATTGCGACTTTCCGCGTGTGTTTATGCATCTACGAGAGATTCACTTCTTAGTGGATGTCTTGGACGTCTCTGGAAACCCTATTGGCAATAAGGATGTAAATTTCCACTGTTGGAAATGCATTGAGCCCATCCTTAGGGATGTGAGCCATGCGACGCTCAAAACTTTGCGAATCAATTTACTGGATGGTTCATGGACTCCTTCGTCGGAGTTTTTGTACTAGGCCGAAAGATAAACGGATTTGCAATTTTTTAAGCATCCATTGATGAGGTTTTGGTGAAATTGATGGTCAACATTTTTGTTCTGCATTTTTGATTTTGTCAAAACCCTCATCCATGCATGATTAGTGATGTTCTTTTAGCAGGTACTGATGGTGCTGTAAAGGCCACAAAACTAGGTCCCATTGGAGTGACGCAGCCCGACAACGTTTAACGAAAATGAATGGATGAGATATTTGTAATTCTTTTTCTTATTGTTGTATGCATAGTAGATAGTACTGCATCGTCACTAAGATACTATCCGAATGAATGGCGCTCTATTTTTACCTTCTACCTCTGATCGTCGGCTGCTGCTGACTTTTTATTACTAATCTTATTGCCGTTGTCATTTATTTTTAATACAGCCTCAAGTTGTTTATACACGCCCATACAAATCAACACTGAGTGCGTGCAAAACACATTAGCAATAGGTGTGCTGTAGAAAGAAAAGTATCTTACGAACGGACGCGATCTACATTCCATCTAGATATTTTTTCCAAGGTCTTTTTAAAATTTAGTGTCATATCGAACGATCTGAGTGTGTGAGCAGCATAAAATGCCACCCAAGGAAACTAAGTTGAAGAAGGCCTCGCCTCGAACGCCATCTCGTAACACCACACCCTTTGTTGATTATTCTGCAAGCCCTGGCTCGTCTCGGCAGAAGAAGTTAACGTCTGGGAATCGCTTAGCCAGCTCAGCAAGACGTCGAAAGGTATCGTCGAAGAGAGGTCGTTCAAAAAGCCCTTCAAAGCGATTAGGGGAGCAGCCACCGCCCACACCTGAGGGAGATCCTCCTCCCGAGCAGAAAGTCGAGGACGTGGGCGGTGGTGTAGAAGGTGGTGTAGAAGGTGATGCGCAACACGAATCCCGACCGCGTGTGGTCCAGATGTTGGCGGATCGTCTTGCGCATTCTCTAGAGGCGTTGCGAGAGACCCTCGCGGAGAAGGAGAGGCGCGTGGCGGCGTTAGAGGAGCAAAAGCGCACAGCTGAGAGTGGGATGTCGAATGTGTTTTACAGGAGACCCGCCTCCCCCCCCGATCTCAATCGTATCCGCCAGGAGAAGGTGCAGCTCGAAACGGAGATTGAAAAAACCAACCACACAATTCGGGATTTGATTACGCTCTCAAATCGTCTTGAACAAATCCAGCAACATCGAATAAAGTCTATCGGTAGTGCGAAGAAGAAGCTTATAATGGAAATCAAAGAGCTTGAGCTTGAAAAGCAGATGAATATGTCTATTATTCGTGAAGGTTTTGTGAACCGTATTAATCTGCTTCGGCGTTACTGGCCGTGGCGGCAATTACTTGAATTAGGTGACACGAAGGTCGCGCCGACCTTTGAGGAGGAGATGAAGCGGGGACCACGCTACCGGCACGTTGGACTGCAAAACAACGTCCAATCCGATTATCTTGAGCAACAGATTAAATGGTTGGAGACCCTCCAATCCCGCGAAAGTGCCTTCAAAAATCGTCTCTGGCAACTCGAAAAGTTTGTGGAGGATCTCTATGATATCAATGATATGATCGAAGAGGCGCTTTTATGTAAAGTATGTGGTTTGCTCTACGATGATCCGGTTCTTTTCTGGCCCTGTGGACACTCCTTTTGCCATGACTGCTTCCAGTCTTTAGCGATTGCCCCTAGTCTTTACCGCTGCCCGATCTGTGGTAGTATTGACAGTGAGGGGTTCCTACATAACTTGCTTTTAGGGGATACCGTGGCGAAGTGGATGTTTAAGGACTTGGGCTTCAACGGCCTGCAAGCTCCTCTTAGCAGTATTCGTGTCCATCTCGCGCGCTTTCAAAAAACTCACTCGGATAGTAAGCTAGTGAAGTTGAAACAAATTCTAAAGGAGAAGACGTACGAGGAAAATCAAAGTGGTGTGTCGAAGGACAACGCTATCACAGTTTCTTATCGGACATACTAAAAAAGGAAACCACAATGCGTGTAGACAAACATGGGCTAATTGGAAATTCATTCGGTCATCTGGATACTACGAAACGTTTGTGCTTTTCATTCAAGCACTGAATGTATATTATTACTAGAATTGCTTTCATCAACAAGAACATTACTAAATATTTTGAATGTATTGAGTCACCTTTTTAACCTCGGGTTAAATATTCATATGTGGGCTCTATTATACTAAGGACAGGGTTTTTTTTTCATTAATGTTTTTTTTCAAGATTTACGTCTCCTGTCGTTACTAACATTTTTTTTGTTTAGCATTTCCGACACTTCCAAAGGTTTGTAAAAAAGAAACAAGTTAAATAATACGAAAATGTTTGTAGGTCGAGAAGTTGACGAAATGGAGGAGCGGCGCCTGGACAAGGCAAGGATGCGTCAGAAGAAATGGGTTCAACGCCAAGAGCGCTCTAAGCTTACACGAGAGGAAATTGACCTCCTCAAGCTAAAACGGACGGACCTACGTCGAAAGCTTGATGATCGAGAAGCTGCGGGTGAAACCAACGTTGTGGAAAGCGCAGAGGACACGTACACTCACTTTACTGATTTACCTATTTCTCAGCGCACGCTACTAGGGCTGGAGCGTGGTAACTACAAAAAATTAACCCCTATTCAAAGTGATGCACTTCACCTCGCTCTTGCTGGGTATGATGTGCTCGGCGCTGCTAAAACCGGCTCCGGCAAGACGCTTTGCTTCGTTATTCCAGTTTTAGAGCAGCTATTGGTGGAGCACTGGGATGCTGATATGGGCGTGGGGGCGATCATCCTGAGCCCTACA
>AIHY01000304.1:0-14361 GCA_000331125.1 Phytomonas serpens 9T
GAATGCCGATTCGAGAGAGTCTTCCATTGTGTTGTCAAGCTCACGCAAGCACTTTCAAGCTGAGGAATCCTTAATTTCAGCACATAAAGATGCAGCTCGATTGGAATTCTTCAGGGAAAAACTTATCTTTAGACGCATTCCAATATCATTATCGCTTCTAGAGCGCAACATGTGGGTCCTTCAAAAAGCTCGGAAACGCGTTCAAACCACAGCAAGAACTGAAAGTAACGAGACACACGTTCTAGTGACTTCTGAAGATATGAAGAGGTTAGAATTGGAGTCAAGCATATCTCCAGAATCTGATTTGCAGACCTCCATTCCGGAGGACTCGCCTAGGACTATGAGTATGTCGGAATATGACAGTAGTCAGCCCCACTTTCCTAGTAGCTTGGCTGATAAACTAACATCACCACATTCGTGTGGGGGTTCGACACTAACATCCACTGATAGAACGTTCAGTTCCATGCATCCGAACACGGATGGCGTACAGTCGTATGACAAACAGCAGTTTGGTTCGGTTACACTGCGTCCCGCGTTAGCTGCTGTGCCGCGAGCGAAGAGCGCGGCGAAAATTCTTCGCCTTCTCCACGCAGTAGAGTCGGAGAGGCGCCAGCTTCTTCACGAAAAGCGTAACAGACTCACACGACGCATTCATCTTTTGGAGGTCGATTTGATGCATGAAAAGAAGCACAGTAAGACCATTCCAAGTAAACTGGCAGGTTTACTCAAAAGGGATGTCAATGAGGAACATTTCTCAACAGTAAATCGTGAAGCTACTGATGAATCTCACCCTAGAGACCTCCACGACGCCTACGCTGAGCTTGAGCTACTAAATCGGTCCTTGATAGCGCGTTCGTTTCTGTCGGCGCGCATGTGGAAGCTACTTCTGGATGAGGATATATGGAAGGGTGCAATAGCCCACGAGCAAAGGTTAAACCATGGTGGAATGCTTGACCACGGTGCTGCCCATCCCGTCACTCTCTCTGGGGTATCCCCATTACTTTCTATGTCTATTCTGTTATCCAGAATTGTCTTGTCTGCTTTCCGCGATTATCTTGAGGGTAAAGAGGTAAATAATTTTTCCCCTCGCTTTGCTGTCTCATTACCTTCTATAGCGTGGCTGCGTAAGAAACAACAGTCTGCACTGAACGATGCAGAAGGAGAGGGATCAGAGGCAACGGAACTACCATCTTTCTCGGAGGGGTCAAGTGTAGGTAGCTCGAAACACGTAAGTGAAGGAAAGGATGCGAGACTTGAGGGGAAGGGAGGGGGGGAAGAAGAAGAAGAAGAAGAGGACCTACTTCTGAGCATGATAAGGCAATCGAATGACACAGTTGAAATAGGGAATGCTCCTAATAGACAAGAGAGAGCTTTGGAGAAGGTGAGTATTTCACGCAGAGGTAGGCTCACGCATTCCAGATTAAAGCGCCGGCACTCCGTAATCGAGCTCCGCTGGATGCCACCGCGCTCGACTAAAGTGCTACCCTTGACCATCGAAACCCTCGGCGTATTTTCCTATACGCTTCCGCACTTGCCTACCCGTGCAATCGTTCGTGCTGGAAGAGCGCACGAGATGTTGAGCTTGCTTTCTATGCTTCAGTATGCTGCGACAGCGGTGCTCCTCACGATTCGTGGAAACGAATCTGTAGGGTTTCAAACCATGCACTATACGCTAAGGAACTTAGAAAACGTGATGCTAAGCGCGAGCCGTGATCTCCGTGAAGAACTTGTATTGATGCTTCAGGAAGAGAACACTGTATGCACACAAACTTCCGAACAAGCGGTGCGCATGATTGTAGAGATGGATGCACTTCATCTTCTTCCCTTGCACGATCCATGCACAATAAAGTTGCTAAACCTATTCGTCAGCCTTGTCTTTCCACAGCTTCGGACCAACACCCACCGTGTTCTTGTGGAAAAGTCCAGGCAAAATAGCCTACTTGCCTTCGCGACGCGGAAGCATCGACGAAAGCTCTACGACCACCACGGTCATGCAAAGGCGGAATCCTTTCTCGCGGGCACCATCAAACAGCAGGCGCGGCTGCGGCAGCGCCAGATGGTCGCGGCGCTCCGCGGGGTTCATCTTGATGAAGCCCATCAGCGCACCATCACCGAGCTCGCCCACGCGCTCTCGCCGCACGACCTGATTGCGCTGCTGCAAATTCTCGTGCGCGTCTTATCCGTTGAGCGCGGCCCCGCACTGGAGAGGAAACGTATGGCCACAGCGGCCCTCTTCGTTGTGGAGGCGCTCCTTGTCCCAAACGCGCTTGACGAGGCGCCGGATTTGCCGCTCGAGGACTGGGCAAGGCTCTGGGTGGCCCTCCTCGCGCTCCGGCCGGTGGTGGAGCGGTGGCGGGAGGCCGCACGGCAGGGCCCCGATTCGGCGCACGGCAAAAGCGAGAGTCTGATTGTGGAGGCCGCGATGGAGGTGGCCTGTCAGGGCGTGGCGGGAATCCTCAYGGGGAGATTGGGGGGGCTTCGTGCGCGGGAAGAATGGGGGCCCCGCCGCCGGCCCATGAGTGCCAACACCGCTCTCACGGACGRCGAGCCTCTCTCAGCGCAGAGTCTCTCGATCGTCGGGGTTGGGATTCGGGAGTGGAGAGAAAATCACGAGAGCGGGAAAAAGTATGCGGCGGTGGTGCGACTCTCGCGGCAGGTGGAGGTATTGGCGAAGCTTCTGCGCGAGGTGTTACTGTATGATACTTCTCTTCGTCATGAGCTGCGTTACTGGGATGTGGAAAAGCGGGAGGCCTTTCATCGAGAAATGACGGAATGTCTGCGCAGCGCGCAGCTGTTGGACAACACGTCGGAACGCGGCTTGCAGGCGATTTGCTTCAAGCTCTGAGGGCGAGGCATGTGCCCCTTCCTCTGCGTGAACGGTGTCGCGTGCTCCCGGGCCCGAAAAGGGTTGATTCCACAAATAACTTTCGAACTTGTTACTCGGATGATTAAAAGATGGCGAAGCATCGTGATAAAGGTGTGCCCCATCGCGAAAGTAAAATTAGGGTCCTAAAAATTCAACTGTGACTTGCTTATATTGTTCTTCATAATATGCTTCGCAGGTTCACTTTTCCCTCAGCTTGTGTAGTCGTGCTTTACGTAGCGAAAAGGTGAAGTTATGCTATATGAAAATAATATCGAAGAGAGCTGGAGGCAAAAGTGAATTCACAATTTTTATTAGTAGCTATTATTTCTGATTTCGAATCGAACTAGCCCATCCTGCGCACCGATTGTTTCATTTTTAGCCTCCTATCTGCACCTAATGAGATTTATGCGTCAGATTGGCATTCGTTTCATATGCATAATCCTGACGTTTTTTGCAGTGATTGTCGCCGATGCATGGTCTGGGAACAATTCATATACCCTAGTCGCTTTAACTTCTATCGATGAGGACGAATCTCTCCGTGATGTTTTTTATAACGCTCCGGCGGGAACTGCGATTAGAATCCCCGTGAGCGGTTATGATGTCATCCAGGACTCGACTGAGGCGAATACGTACCTGGAGACCTTCTTTCCGCTTAACAAAATCAACCCCTCGGCTACTCTGTTTTCGCGTCATACCCCCAACCCGTACACAACCATTCTTTCGTCTGAGTGGGTGGTATTGGAAAAGCCCACTCCACACGCATGTACCACTGCCTCTTGCCCTTCCACCATAGACGACAGCGACGGGGGTTCAATCTTGTTGCACTGCCGACTTCCGCTGCCTCGGGATTCCAATGCGATATCGCTGGCGGTGTCCTCCTTCCTAGAGCTGAGGGGTCCTGAAATGCAGCGTGATATTCTTGACTGGTGGACGCGGTTGGCACATGTACGCTCCGCGCAGTGTCTCTACGGAGATGGGGAGGGTGCAGTAACGGGGACGCCCCGGTACTACGAAGTCTGCCCCCTCGAAGGGGTGTATCGCGTCAAGAAAGGGGTTCTGTTGAGGGCTATGGTCCCGACAATGCCACAGCGAGACCCCGACGCTGTGGTGGAAACCCAGGATGCCTCCAAAGCAAACAATGCGCAAGGGAGTAGGGGCAAAACGCCGGATGTCTTGGATTTACTTAGTCAAATGCACGCCTCCGTGCTTCATCGCCGAATGCTGCGTAACGATCCACGCGTCGCGATGGCCTTCGAGGAAGTCGGCCGGTATCACCCCGAGCTGAGTTTCCCACGTTGGAATCAAGCCCAGAAGGCGTGGGAGATGCTGTATCCTTCCACGCAACCATGTGACTTGCATGTTTCCAATTATATTCACGATCGTGGTATGGATGCTAAGGTGCATCAAGCCGGTAGGGTGTTCCAGCATGAAGGTCGCAAATCTTCATCGTCAAAGCACTCCCCCAATGCCACTATTAGTGCACGTGATCCTTTCTGGAAAACAGTAATCCGGCTGCGTTGCCCAAACGATTACCACACTAAGCACCGCAGCTCCCGCACACAACACGCTGAAAGTACCGATATCATGTTCTGGTCTATCAACGAAATTCGGCAGCTGTGCCGCTACGAAGTAGAGCTGGAGACAACATTAGTGTGTGCATGGGAGAGAGAGCTCGACAACCTTGTAGTGAACCCCATACCGTGTGTGAAGCTGAACTAGTCGGCAGTCTAAGGGAATGGGGAAGGGAAACGTCATGATCGGGTCGTGAAAAAAAACACTTTGTAAAATCAAGTGATATCGTGTCGGAAGCGATTAAACCGAATCAATAATCCAGAGTAAGGTGAAGTATAAATGTTAGTATACACTTTTATAATTTGATATGGTGCTTTCTCATATGCTTACCAAGCTACCCTCTTACCCTTCGGATAGCAATTACCATTTGTAGTCTAAGCGAAAACAGTACATAATTGTGAAGTTTAGCAAAGTTACAGGATTAACTTCTAGATTTATTTATTTCTTTAGGGACTGCTACCAAACTTGTTTTCGTTTACACTTGTTTAGCTTGCTGAACGCCATGGAAAAAAATGAGACTAAAATCAGGCATGCTCAACTACTACGTCGAGCAAAGAACAGAGTTGACAATTTGATGAACATGGACGTGCTGGACAGCGAGACTCGGCAGCTTCTTGTTAAAGAGGTCATGCCCCCCTTACACGTGCCGCCGTCGCGCTTGAATTTGCCCAATATTAGAAGAATGAGTTCGGCGCAAAGCCCTACTAGCGCATCAAAACCCTTTTTGTCGCCCCTGAAGGCTCAAGAAGCCGAGCATCCCAAGACGAGCGATGCAGAAGGGGCGCCTACCTCTTATGAAAGGGCGCGTGTTAAGGCTTCGTCTGGGGACCTCATCACATCAATGGCCATGCGGTTGAAGGAGTTGGAGAAGACCCATAAAATTTATCAAAATGAGCTCAAAGAAATGCATAAAAAATATCATGAGCTTCAGGTTTCTTTTGAGAAGGAATCGCAGAAGTGTGCCGAGGCGGAGGGGCTCCTGGTAGAGCTCTACGACGAAAAAAAGCATCTCGAAGAGCTCATCCGTGGACGACATGCGAGCGCTCGTGGGGACACGCGTGGCGATCCTGAGGAAGACGACGCCCCTCCTGTTTCGTGGAAGGCGTCGACGTCCCCCCTCGACCCCCACGCGGGGGAGGGCGACGACRGGAAGGGGGGGGCGAGTCCTCGCGCCCCCCCCTCCTCCTCCTCCTCTTCCTCCATGAATCACGTCCGCATCACCGCCGGACGCGGCGTGGTCGACCCTCGGGACGTCCCCCCTCCCCTCCCCGCCCCCTCCTCCACCTCCTCCCGCTGCTCTCCGCCGGGGGCCACCCACGCGCTGCTTTTCAACCCCTCGCCTAGAGAAGGAGGAGGGGACGCGGCGCGGATGCGTCGACGGCCCTCCTCCGACCTCGAACCCCCGCTGGACGTCCCTCTGATGATTCGAAACGCCCGCGTGTTGTCCGATCACGTGGGGTGGAAAGAGGTCGTCATCGCGGATGGGCAGGGACGCATCGCCAACCGCGAAATCGTGAGCGTGGTGGTCTACAAAAACGGCATCAGCGTCAACGATGGGGCCTTCCGACCCTTCACGTGGGCGCTGTGTAAGGCCTTTGTGCAGGATCTCATGGAGGGCTACTACCCATACGAGTTTAAGGATCGGTATCCCGGCGGCTTCCCCATCGAGGTCATCGATAAAAGCTCCGAAGACTGGCACCCTCCGGCACCAAAACAGAAACCAGCCACGGTGGGGAACAGCCCCGCGAACCCCTGTCCGCGCAACGTGCACTCGCTGCAGGAGACGCGGAGTCCACCTGATAAGGAGAGGTTTCTTCAGCAGCTGCCCGCGACGAAAGTGACTGCGAACGGCCATGTCGTTCGTGTTCGGGGTACCATTGCCTCGCTTCTTCAGGAGGGTAGTTCGGGCCTCAAGGGCCATAGAGCGGGGGACCCTGCTAGCGATACAATTCGCTATGCCACAGCCGCGGAACGCGCACACCATACCACTTCCGTTGGGGTAGGAAGCCAGCAGCCCCAGGCGAGCAAGGCCGTGTCCCCAAAGAACGATGTGGCAGCTATGGGAAATCTCATCTCGCTTTTGATTCGACTTCCTAATGGAGGGAAGGTGGTTATGCGTATGTCTCCTGAAGATACCATCGAGCAGCTTCATAGAGAACTGTTAACAGCCGCCCCAGAGATCACGCGCACTTACACGGCCTTTGAGTTCTGTCAAGCGTTCCCGTTCCGGGTATATCGTAAGAGGGACGAAACGCTAAGAGAAATGGGGTTGTCAGGGAATCGCATGTTATTACTACGTGCGGTGAAATGATCTGAATGCATTCAATTTGTGTTTTTTTATCTATTTTCTGTTTGTGTCATTGCCTTTGCATTTAAAGAGTTGGCAACATTGCATAAGCATACTATAACCATTTATTTACGACTTGCATAAATATATATACATATATTTACATGCAGTTGGTTCATATAACTCTCTTGTGCTTTTCACTGAATAGTGGATGGCCATGGGAAAAAGATTAGATCTGTTTTGCGTAGTTGCGTATAAGTATTTCAAAGGGGACGTATGCTTCAAAAATGTATAGGTATCATTATATTTTCACTTTCCTTCAAGCAATCCCTGTGAATTTTGAAGAAGAAACGCTACTAAATTCGACAATGCTAAAATGTATCATGAATCCTAAATTCTTTTTAACTATTGAAGGTTTGCTCTTTTCCCTGATTTTTGCATTGAGTAGCGAAGCTCATGATTACAATAATCACTTTTTAGACTATGTGTAAGATGCGGGCTGCGGTTGGATGCCTTTAGTACGCCCTGAAAGTCTACGATTGGTTACTGTATATTTCCTGAGATTAGATTGTAACAGGCTTCTAGAACCCAATGAATTCAAAGCGCTGCAGTACGCTGCTTCCGTTCCTACAATAACCTCATCCCATAACCGCTTCACCGACGTTGGACTGGTCCATTCCGACTGTTGATAATTGTCAGGCGCTGTTTTTCCTTTTCTACATGCCCCTCAGGATGCAATGAAGGTTTGGCAAGTGCTTCTCGGAAAGCTTTCATTACACACCGTATACCACCCCTCTCATGAGCTACTATCAGGGCTTAATCATACCGTGCGACTTCCTATTTTTCGGTCTCCGCCATCGGAGGTATTGAATACTAAGTCCCGCTTCCGCACACTCTCATAGGGTATGCATCCCCCCCCAAAAGGGAAAAGGCATTATTTAAAGCAGATATGCATGGGTCGCACCTTTCTATAAATCGCTTCAATGGATTGCACTTGCAATTTTCGTATGGGACCTTTGCTTCATTGTGGGCGTTTCATAAACCCTCTATATTTATATATATTATGTATGTTATTTAAAAGAACGTATTTGCAGCGTATCATTCAACGATTACTATTCTTCTTTTTGTTTCCCTTCTTTCTATCTACCCGATTTAAAAGGATTAAATACGCACAGTGGGGATAGTCAATGTCGAAAGAAAAGACTTCCCGTTGGAGCGAAGCACGCTACGCCAACATGGAGATTCCAAGCTATATTCCATCTGAAGCTCTGATTCAGGAGAACGGCCAATTTCTTCGAGCCTTTTTGCTGCGAGCGGTTGCCCATGATACGCAGCGCATGCTGCAAACGGATACATGCGATCAGTACTTCCGCAACATTCCCATCGTGCCCGAGTACGATGAGAATGGTAATCGCAGTAACACTCCGCAAAACATGTTGGCGGAAAAGAGGCTCAAGGTCCTTGACGAGATTGGGCGTCTCAATCGTACCTATGTCGAGCTAGACAACGCTGCTAAAGCGAAAGAAATCTCACGCAAAATTTACTTTACGGATGTGCAGATGGAGACAGGAGAGTGGGGAGCTATTCTAGGTGCCCGGGGCAGCGTTCATCAGCAATTAGAGAAGGAGACAAAGTGTAAGATCGTCCTGGCCGGGCGGGGCATCACGAATCCATTAAAGGATACCAGTCCCAACGCGGCTGCCTTGTCGTTGGAGGATCCGCACGTCCGTATCACTGCTTCATGCGAGGCGGATCTGCAGACCGCGGCGGAGCGGATTGAGTGGATCCTATCCGATGACTTCGAGGCGGTGGAGTTCCGTGAAAAGAACCGACGCCGGATGGCTCAGGTGGAGGGTCGCTACGACCCTCGCACCTGGGTATCATCGAGCGCACTGTATGCTGCAGAGGGCAAGGGCGCTGGTAAATCAGAGAGCGCAGCTATGCCGGCAATGGACGCAGAGCTTGATAAATTTCTGGAAGATTTGGAATAGATTCCAAATAAAGCGGTCGGTATCATGTCATCTGGTATGGCTCCGTGGTGGTGGTGATGTCATAGCCTCCCTAATTACGCGAGCACTTTATCGTGCAAAGTACGATATATTCTGTCCTTCAGGTAATGTTGCAGCTGTAGTTTATCTGAGAAAGTGAATAAGGAGGTGCGCTAGCGGTGTAGGCCGATCATGGGGCATGGCGTTTGAGAAATGAATGCATCGACCCATATCTGAAGGAAGCCAGGGAACTCCGAGTCAAACGCGAAGTTTGAGTTGGATCGGTTTAATTGCGTTGATTTTGTTAAGAGAATGATGAACAGGCTATTTTTATCCCTATTCTATCAAAAAAAAATTCTTCCTCCTTAGTTGTCGCAACCACCCCTTGCTACTGCACACGTCCTCATCTTGGTTGGTGTGAGGGGACGCCTCATGGGATGAGCAAGGAAGAGGAGACGAATTGAGCGTGACGATAGGAATCTTCAGCAGAACGTAATCATTTATTCTCTAATCCAATAACCGAGGGGCAATAAGGAGTGTATGATAAACGTGCATGACTTCGAGGGTTAATTACAGCCATAGAATTCAATGGTTCTGTTTTTTTATTATTACGAAGGTAGGGACAAAATGTGAGGGAAAGGGGCCCTTTCATATTTTCATGTATCTGTATTTTTCTTTGTTGACCATCTAGTGTTAATTTCAATTGCATTCTATCAATACAAGAAAGGGAATTTAGGGAATCCTGAATCTAAAAAATCAGAGAATAAAGAAGCAATAATACCGGCAACCTCTCATTCTAATCGGTTCTGTCGTTTACTTTTTTTTTTGATGGATCTTTTAAAACGAAACGGTGCTCTGCGTGTGGTGCATGGAAATTCAAACCCCCAACTAGCCGAAGAAATCTGCGCCTGTCTTAGGATCCCCGTGACGGCGAGTCACGTGGGCACCTTCGCGAACGGCGAGACTTGCCTGAAGGTACTCGAGTCCATTCGCGGCGACGACGTCTTCGTGGTGCAGCCAACCTGCTCCAATGGTGTCTGCAATGTTAACCAGGCTGTCATGGAGCTTCTGCTTATGATTCACACCCTGAAGCTTTCCTCGGCCCGTCGTGTGATTGCCGTCATCCCACACTACGGCTATGCTCGGCAGGACCGCAAGCACGTCGGCCGCGTCCCCATTAGCGCCTCCGCAGTGGCGAAGATGATCACCGAGCTGGGCGTCAACGGCGTTGTAACGATGGATCTGCATTGTGGCCAAATTCAGGGTTTCTTCCACGGCTGCCCCGTAGCGGATTTGAACGCGACCACCGAGTTCTCTGACTACATCAAGCAAAAAGGCCTCGATACCGACAAATTGGTCGTGGTCGCACCCGATGCCGGGGCGGTGACGCGCGCTCGGCGGATGGGAGATCGCATCAGGGCGAGCAGGATCGCCACGATTCTGAAGCGCCGCGTGATTGCAAATCAAGTGGAATCCATGCAGCTCGTGGGCGAGGTGGACGGCTGTGTGTGTGTTATCGTGGATGACATGATTGATACCGCCGGGACGCTGTGTAAGGCCGCGGAGCTGCTGAAGGAACACGGTGCCAAACAAGTCCTGGCCTACGCCACGCATGGGATCTTCACGGACCCGGCTTGTGAAAGGATCGCCAAATGCGACGCCTTGGCAGAGGTGGTAGTCACTAACACAATCCCGCAGCAGCAGACCACTGCAAAGTGTGGGAAGATAAAGGTCATTTCGATAGCTCGACTGCTGGCAAACGCCATTCTCCGGCTACACTCAGAGGAAAGTCTCGAGAAGGTCGAGTTGATCACTATGGAACCCTCGTATCAGGATCTGCAGCCGTTAGAGTCGTTGGTGGAGGACGATCAATGGCCTCAAGTCCAAGAAGCAGACCTTGATGCGACGTCTTAAAAAAATTATCGCTGGAGCTTTGCCTTTATAAAAATTAAAGGGGGTGGGAGGGAAACGAAACAAAAAAAATGAATATATAACTTAAGGGTGCGATAGTCTGCCTAATAAGAATAACAAACATTATAGAGAAGATGAAGGGATTAAATATGGGTAATTTTGCTGCATCGCTTGGTTGTGTTTTTGACGTTGTAATCACCGCTCGTTGAAATAAGTAAGTTCTTATCTGCGGCGGTAGGATATGTAGTGGGTGGTCGTTATTGTTTCCACTGCGTCAAACTATCGGGCTGTCAGCGAAACTAACTAGAGCAGTGTTACGTCGTATTGGGGTGCAATAGTGGTGATTGAAGGGTAAAAATAAGATAAGATGGAGAAGGCACTTCTTTTTGTTAGAGGGGTATGAATTCTTTCCAATTTCTTTTAAATTATTGGAGGTACTCCTGTCGCGATAGATGGGGGTGAGTGTCTTCCCCCTTTCATGATATCCATTGATTGCTTAACGTTGAAATAAGTTTAAGTAGTTTAAATCTAGTATTGATTGAATACGGATCCTCAAAATTATGCAAAATGGGAAATAAACTATTAGCCTATTTCATTTTAGTTGATGTCTCGGAAATAAAATAAGAACGATTTAAAACGTATGCATCGTAATGGTTAATGCTCTTGTTTCCTCACCCATCGCACCCACTTATACACACGGCTCTCGTTAAACTTCCTTAAGCCTTAGCGTTCTTGGCTAACACAAGATCTATCGCTGGGGTAACTCTGCCCTCCATATTCGATGACTTTTTATATTCGAAAACATGTCTCTTACTCACTCTACCTTATGATAATTAAATTCATTTTCCCCCTACTCTGCTCCTCCTTAATACGATGAACGCATACATGTATCATTGTATTATCAAAACAAATCTCTAGACTGACTGACATATATCTACCCTCCCGATCATAACTTTGTATCCGATACATGTTTCTTCGAACCACACTTTCGCTAAGGCCCAATGTGGTTATTGTGGGAACAGGATGGGCGGGTTGTTATGCAGCTCATCGGCTAAATCCCTCCATATGCAATATTCAAGTCCTTTCCACACGCAACCACATGGTGTTCACCCCACTGTTGGCGCATACAACCACAGGAACACTAGAATTTCGCTCCGTCTGTGAACCCATCATGAACATTCAGCCAGCTTTAGTGAATCTGCCACATCGCTTTTACCGTTGCATGGTATACGACGTGGACTTCGATGAAAATGTCGTCAAGTGTGTTGGTGTAGGTGTGCCTGGTGCCACAGAGAAACTTCCTGTGCATGTTTTCAACGTCCAATACGATTATCTACTCCTCGCTCATGGCTCACGTCCAAACACATTCAACACCCCTGGTGTAACTGACAAGGCTTTTTTCCTTCGTGAGGTCAACGAGGCACGAGGCATTCGCAAGCGGCTCGTGCAGAACATCATGGCCGCGGACCTTCCGACAGTCCCGATTGAGGAAACGAAACGGCTCCTGCACACTGTAGTGGTTGGGGGTGGGCCGACGGGGATCGAGTTCGCCACGAGCCTTGCCGAATTTTTCCGAAAGGACATCGCCAGAGTGGGCCGTCACTTACAGCAGCACTGCAAAGTGACCGTGCTTGAGGCGAATGAGGTTCTGGGGACGTTTGATCAGGCTCTCCGGAACTATGGACAACGGCGACTGAAGGAATTAGGGGTCAACGTCGTGAACACCGCCGTGGTGTCTGTCACGGAAAGGGGGGTCATCACCACCGGCGGGGAGGTCCTGGAGGCTGGGCTGGTTGTCTGGAGTACTGGCGTGGGGCCCACCATGTTGACGCAGATCCTCCAGTGTGATAAGACACCACAGGAGCGCATCTCCGTCGATGAGAACCTCCGCATCCTTCGTGATGGGAGACCGATTCCAAATGTTTTTGCCGCGGGTGACTCTGCGGCAAACGCTAAGGAGCCGTTGCCTACGCTGGCGGCCGTCGCGAGACGCCAAGGGACCTACATTGGCGAGCAATTAAACCACCTTATCACAAAAGGCACGATGACGAAGTCCTTTGAATATCAAAGCTTGGGTAGCATGGTATCTTTGGGTGACGCGAGCGCTATTGTTTCCCTCGGGTCCAAACGTAAACTTGGTATTCAGGGTCTCAAGGCCCTATGGTTTTGGAAGAGTGCCTACCTTACCATGATAGGATCGCTGCGAAGTAAACTTTACGTCTTCGTTAATTGGTGCGGTAGCCATATATTCAGTCGCGATATCACGTATATCGGCGATCTTAGTGAAGATCGACTGTACAAAACCTTAGCTGGGCAAGAGATGTCGCGGGCAAAGAACCGTCCAAGAGCAACAGAAGTGCTTAAGAAGATGACACCGACGCAGACATTTACATCTGAACTTCTAGAAGATGCTGTGGAACAAGGATTTATTACACGTGAGGACATGATCCGCACAGTTGACACCCCGCAAGAAGACATAAAAACTAAAAATGCTTAAGAAAATATCAATAGGTGCCGGAAAATCGGTTCAATAAATATAATTGTGATAATATAACAAGCCCCGGAAGAATCATGCAGATAAGCCGAAATCATAATGAGTTTTGGGTGCCGGTCTTGCCATTGCTCTCAAGCTTAATTCCATTATTGGGGCGACCCCGAAGATAGATAACCTGCACCACTGCGCTCCCATTTGGAATAATGAGACGCGTGCTTTTTCACATCTTCGAGTAAACCGCAAGGTCTCTCCAACCATTAAGTCAAGAAGGAAAAATGTATTTCTATCTCTATATATTATTTATATATATGTGCGTGTGTGTGTTTGCAGTTGTCACAGAATCAATTTGTTTGCATTGCCTAATTTATTACTATTCGTAAAAAAAAATGCGCCTGTTAGTAGGATAAGATCTTTTACAAACTTCATACTTTGTAGTCTGGTCTTGGAATGTCATAAATTATACAACCATTATGATATTCTTGAAACACGCAGGACTAGGCATGCCTCTTCACATATTTTATATGTTAATCGTATTTAAGAAATATTTCTCACAGCCTATGTAGTTGACCTCTTTTTCCTCTTTTTTTTTTGACGCCTCACATTGGGAGGGCCGTACTCTTGGTAATGCAAATATACTCTTCATATTGACTCTTTTCTCTCAGTCTCCATTTTTAGACTTTCACCAAGATACATTTAAGTGCTTATGACGCAGGAACCCCATCCCCGCCTACCCCTTGTCAGGGCAAAATTTGGAAACCTTCGCCTTACAGGAAGGGTGGGGGGACAGCCCAGAGCCTGAGGTGGCGGGTCATGCAAAGACTCACCCCCCTGGTGAGGTCGGGGAAGTCAGATGCCAAGCCAAGTGGGGATGTCGGGCGCCTCGGGCCTTGGTGCCTGAAAGGTCAGATTATGAGTCGGTGGTTGCAACACGTATGTTATGAGTGGTGCTTTGACCGATGAAAAGTCTGGCCTGAGTAGAGTACTGGTGGTGGAACCTTTCAGTGACATGGGAATATGGGGCCCACATCCACATGGCAGAATTTAGCCGGGCTATGCCCCTTCTGATGGTTTGGTGGAACAACACCATTTGACTATTTAAAGAGGCTCCTATGAGAAAGGATCTTTAAAAATTTGAAAATCACGATATATTTGCGTAAAACATGCGTCTACCATAAATGTATAGTAAACTTTGGGTGCTAAATGTTTTTGGAAGCTAAAAAACCGCGCCGCGTCGCGGCCCCCC
>AIHY01000306.1:0-13505 GCA_000331125.1 Phytomonas serpens 9T
GTCGTGTACTTATCCTTGATCGGCGGGCTTTTCCGAGGCAATGATGCGTGCAAAAGGCTAGTGAACTCGGGCTACGGCCACGAGTTCAGTACCGTTTGGACATTTGCATCTACTTGGCTGCCTTGTATGAAGTCGGAATTGAATGTGCCCGCGCCGACGCCCAAGGACAGCATTGTCACCCTCGATGCTGTCCATGTGTGGCATTCAGAATTACTTGAGTTGGTGATTGAGTTGTGTTCAGAGGACAGCTTCACCCTGCGACGTATGGCCATGAGTGAGTCCTTGGATAGTGAACGTTTATGTGGCGCAGGGAGCCCCCGTGGCAACGATGTTCTCAGCTCATCTCATATAACAGGGATCAGCCCCAAAGGGGTCGGAGTCGGCTTCCAAGTCGCAGGTCAGTGCCACTACAACCCAATCCCGCTCTGCTGGGGTACCATCCTGGTGGGAGGCTCGCCTTGGATGTGGCAATTTGCTTCTTCTATTTCGTGTTGTTTATTTACATCACAGGGCATTGATGTATTAGAACTATGTCTGCTGGGCCTGGAAACAAACAACGCCTTGTCAGAATCTATGCTCTGGTCTCTTATATACACCCTGGCACTTATGTGCTCTGCCAATCCATACAATGCCAAACGTCTGGCGGAGCAACAGATGTTTGAATGTCTCTTTGCGGTCGCCACGAATCGTCAGGATAGCATCTTTATGAATACTGTACGTGTAAACGTTTCCAAGGCAGGACAGCCATCTGATGGCATGAATAACAGTAGTGTCGTTTCTCCCTCCCCTATGGAGCCGACAGTAGGTACGATACAGTTGATTGTGTCCTTTATCTGTTCTCTAGCGTCCTTGTGCTTTCCAAAACGTATTTTGAACCTTCTTATGCAGGGCGTTAAGGATATGTCAAGGGGCCCCTTTGGTCATGCTGACGTCCTTATCGAGGAATCGTTGCTGAATGTATTGAGCCATACGTATATTCCCCCTCGTGTACTTTTCTTCCCAGGGAATGGTAGCGTTAGGTGCAAGTTGAGCCAGTTCGTCGGAAGGTGGTCCGGCTACAGCTTTTCGACATGGATTCATCCACTCTGCGTGTGGACCGAAGGATGCAACCTTTTTTCTTATACCCTTAGCTCAGGCACATCAGTCGCAATCAGTGTGGTTGCCAATGGGCGCTCTTGCTTCCTCGCGGTACGGGTAAACACGTTGAAAGTATCTACAGTAACCGTGGTACCTGAGAGTACATTCTATGCGGAGACATGGTCACATATTGCCTTAACACACGGCCTTTCCACGATGTTTTTTTATGTTAATGGTCGTAAGCTGAACACCGGCTTCAATGTGCCATTTCCAAAAGATCATTTTGAACGACACAAGCTCGTCCTTGCCTTTGGTGGAGCCACAGAGGACTCCTCTTTTTTTGGCTATGTGACTAGCATGAACATTCTGGAAAGTGCCATGAGTGAAAAGGACATTATGAAGCTTTACGGACAGGGGCCAAACACAATCGAGGGGAGCGAATTTCGTGTTCTGCTTTCTGTGAGTGCAACCAAACCTTTGGATCGATCTAACAGCGAGCGAATTTTCACAAGTAGTACCGATTCGACGGCCGAATCGTGTGCTAGCATAAAAGGGAGCCTTTCGAGCAAATGTGATAGTATTTCAGTTTACAGTGTCTACTCGGTCATGACATGTTCTGTGCAAGAAGAGATACAAGATTGTGATATACTACCCTGGGCGCTCCAAACCTTAAAGGAGTCCCATGAATCCCCCAACTTTTTTACAATCGCAAAACTCTGTCTTGAATTCGTTTCCGTGGCTATGCGTACCACAAACACCGATGCTGAGCTCAATGCCATCCTAAAGGATTCATATCTAACCGAGTTAAATAGTGAAATACTAACCTGGTCCGACACATTTACAGATTTTCCTGCGATTTTACTCCTGGGGGCAACCCTCCGTGGAAGCTCCCGCACTCTTCGTCCGCATAAAAGCACCCAAGCAATTTTTAACATTTTGATGGAACGCCTTGAAGTGATATGTCGCGCCAAAGTAGGGGACCATATTATGCGCAGTGCTTCCTCCGCTGCGATCATCTTGCGCGAATTAAGTGACTATTTGTCAGATAGTGAAAATGTAAAACTTTTCAAAGAAAACCCTAAGCGATTTAAGCGCATTCTTTTTATGAGTCTGGATCTCCCCCCCGAGTGTATTGATGCAGTTGTTATCCTCATTGAGAAGCTCTGCAAGGGGGTGTCGGAGCTAGAACAGGCATTGCGTTTTTTGCTGCTCCCTCACCCATTTTGTCCCAACGCCGATGCTACCAAGGCTGGGATCCTCCGCATGCTGTTCGACGTTGCGAGAACTAATGTGATGATGTGTGATTGGATTGGATCGTGCTTCAAGGGCTGCGGTGCCTCCTTCCTTATCATGCTAGTTCATGGTAAGAACCACTCCAGTGAGGGCATTCGCATATTTTCCTTGCGCTTGCTTTCCCTTATGATGCATGTTAATCGCAAGTTTCGCGAGTCTTTTCTCAAGTCCAACAAGTTTGAGGTCATTTCCTACGCTATCACAGATCACGCGTCGACCGTACCAATACGCCTCCCAACGCTGGATTGTTTGTTTCATATGGCCTTCGACGAATATCTCCCGACGGAAAGTTCGAATGAAAACATCGTGTCGCGATTTAACTCAAGCAATTTGAAAACCTGCAACACCTCCGGGAAAGATATCGAGAATTCTGTGAATCTCCTGAATGGTGGGCAAAAGAGTCTGAATCTGACAGGTCATTCCCCGGGTCTCTTCTCCAGAAGGCTCAAATCCACCCACCGTGAGTATAGCTTCGATGTCGCGCACGACTTTAGTAAAACAATCTTTTCTCTGCAATTCGATGACGCTTATCGTGGCAAGTCTACTGCGAACACCAAGCTTCGCATGCCCCATGCCTTCAAAGCAGCACTCCAAGTCCTTGGTTACCTCATTACCGCCATTGGTAGCTCCTTCCATGCGTCTCGGACCAGTGGCTCTGAGAGTGATTCAATAGATGCTGGAGGTGCTACAGTACCAGAGGGTTCTCTTTCCCCTACCTTTTTGGCGTCCTCATATGGAGATGAGGTTTCAGAGCGAGTCGTGATACGGGTGCTGCAGTACATTGAAAAGATAATTGATATTAATGATAATGGAAAAGAACTACTCCACTACACTTGGTTGGAGTGGTTTTGGAATGCGGTTAGCCCTGTTCTTAGTTTTAGGCGGTCCCATACGGAGGGCAGTCCACTTGGTTCAAATGGAGGCGCCTGCTGGTCGAAAAAGTTTCCTTCAACCGTTATAACCCATACCAGATATATCATACGGAAGTTGCTAGTATTGGACATCACGCACAATAATAAGTCCTCTACACTGCGGCGTATTCGTGATGGCGGCACGCAGTTTCCCTATTTGACACGAATCGTATTGGAGGAGGTGTTGCGGCACTTTTCTAAATGCGAGCTATCAGATCCAAGCCATGCTAGCAATGTTATAAAAAAAATTAACTATTTGCTTTTGAACGTTGAGCACATGTTAGATCCTTTTCCGATAGCTCTAGGAATAGAAATCGTTGTTTCCATCAGCGCCATTGCCATATGTAACAACTCCTGGGTTCGAATGCGTATGAAGAATTCAACGCAGCTCTTTGATACGCGTGACCGCCTTGCGTTTTATCTGTTGGCCACATGTAAACATTACTTCAAGGTGGATATGGAACTCCTTGTGCAGCTGATCGATGCGAATACCCATAACCTTAATTCCATGAGCCTTCTCCTCCAACGCTTCATCCTTGCCATTAACCAAAAAGATGTTGACGAGCTTGAGATTATTCTACAGATGATACGTCATCTAGTCATGACTTCGGAGGATCAACATTGGGAGGTGTACAAATTGCTAGGAACCGCCTGTACGAGGCTCGCAGAATTGTTGTGCATGGCAGTGGAGGGCGGCAGTTCACTCCATCGTTCACAGGACGTGCATTCTAAACCAGACCACAAGAGATCCCCACAGCTGCACGATACCAACGCACGGTTCCGCATGGGTGCGGCCGTGAACAACTCCCATTTAGACCATCAGACTCATCGCGATCCGAAATACACTGGACCCATCGATAACGACCTCCCTATGATGCAAATCATTGAGTGGCGTCGAACGCATGAAGCGGAATGGACTAACTTGTCACAACAGTTGGAGCACAAAGTAGCGAAATTCATGGATTCACTACTTAAGGCGAGTCAAGATCGCAGTGAAAAGGAAAAAGTCTCGATGTTGAAGGCATCTCGTGTACACAAAGAGTGTCAGGAACAGGCTAAGAACACTGCATTACAAGAGCTAAAAACAATGCGTAATGAAGTAGAGGCTGAGCTGCTGGTCTGAGCATTGTAAAGTAGCAAAATGGGGACGATATTATAATATAAAAAATGTGTTAAGCAATCTAATAATTAGAATTCGCAAGAAATAAATACAATATCATACCTTAGCATTGGTTCATTGTCTCGCCGCTTTCAAATTTTATTGCATTCGTGGGTTGTGAAGCTCTCCAAAAGATATGCGTATACGTATTTGAATAGAGCTAATCTACTTTAAAGATTTTTCTTTGTTTATAATATTAAGCGATGAAAGGTAATAAAAATTATGTACCGAGAAAGAGGCCTTGTTTAGCGGAATCAGATCCATCGAAGATATTTGTGTTTGTGACATAGCTTTGTAGTTTCACTCTATATTATTGATCAACACTGCCAAATATTTTGGCCATCATTCAATTGTCTCGTAATCCTTTTCGAATGAATTTGCTATGTAGATCAATAAATATATAAGAATATGAGTGGCTGTTTATCATTTTTTTCGTCTCTATTTAACAAGGTCCGTTATTCTCCTCGTCACTTCCTAAAGGGCGACCAAAGTGCTAAATTTTTTTTTTTGCAAGTAGAAAAATATCAAATCCTACTTCGTCCTCTATCTATTTTTATTTATATATATATAGAACTTCATGCAAATAATTTTAGAAGATTCGGTGCTGTACGTACCAGTATCGACATACCTATGGGTATGCATTTTTTTCATTCTCGTTCGCGTGCTCTCGAGTCTGGGATGCTTAGCCTGGTACCGTAAGATGGCCTTCGGTGGCACATGGATGTTGCGTATCCAGGTAGTGATCATGATATTATTGTTAGCTTGCCATGCAGACAGTGGGCTCCTTACGTTTCTTTCTTTACTCTCCCTTATGGTTGCACTTTTAGTATGCAAGTGCATACGCAGTTTTTTTAACGTGTTTGTTCTTACCTTCATGGTTCTAAGCATGTTTTCAGTCCCACTGCTTTCGTACTCTACCACAGTTCGAGCAAGCTCGCCCAGTCAGAGTAGTAAGCAACGCAATGCTTGTTCTTTGTATAATGGGGAAAATATGCAACTAAGGATGAGTGTCAATGACTTTCAAGAACACTGGCCATGGTCAATGTACATCTTCCACACAGACTTCTCTCTTTTTAACGACATTTCACCCCAGACCCTTGTTGCTCCTTCCGAAGGTGAGGTCTCTCTACATGGTGGTGCAAGGCTGAGACAAGTGATTTCTGTTGGGGAACGCACAAGAATAGCGGGGTTTGAAGGAGTCCAAACAATAGTGTTGATAGGCGAAGGGAGCTCCATTGAGCACAGCGTCATTCAGTGCAAGTTTGATGCTGACAAGCGTGAGAACACTACAGATGTGGTACCCTGCTTTGTCAGTAATCCTCAAGTAAGGGCAATTAATTTAACTATGCGGTTTGAGGTAAAAGTGAACGACGTGATTCACGTTCGCTCATTTCACGTTCCAAAAGCTGAAACCTGTGCTGAGTTAGTTCAGCAATCCATTGTACTATATGCTGGAGAGAGGGGAAATGAGCTCCCAATTGATTTTTCATCACAGTTAATTCGCTGTCGAGAGCCTGAGATCAGTACCAGCGCTTTTCTGAAAGGGATACCCCTTCCATCTGATTTTTATGCAGCCATGCCGCTTTCAGTAGTACTCCGTATGCACCTGCCACAATTTATTCGTATGGTTCAGTCGTATTTCACCTGTTTCCTAGAGTATGTTGGGATCCCTACAGCAAATGCGATCCTTAAACTTGTTA
This sequence comes from Phytomonas serpens 9T, assembly GCA_000331125.1. NCBI lineage: Eukaryota > Euglenozoa > Kinetoplastea > Trypanosomatida > Trypanosomatidae > Phytomonas > Phytomonas serpens. Next base: position 6,141 of record AIHY01000306.1, read on the forward strand.
ATATACTGGACAGGCTTTGGAGGCATCTCGCCGTTTGGGTTACCAACACAAGTAAGGGATCGCTTCCTTATTTGTTTTTAGGTTTTAGGCTGTTGAAATGCATTTTTGAGGGGTTTTTCTATCGATCAAGCACTTCTGAGTGTGAAGGCGGCAACGTGGATTGTAATAATAATACTACCGAGCTGGGCTTTTTCGTTGGAATTTATTTACGGGAGGGTCTTGGCATGCTTTACTCATACGCTTCAGAGGCCTTCACAGTGGTGCCAGGCTTGCGTGTCATTATCCATTGGTCGCTAGATGCAGAATGGGCCATTACAAAGACGATGATTCACGGCGTTCATCAGGGTCTGAATCGTACAGTCACGGACGTTCTATGCCCTATAGTTCAACGCATGTGGCACCTCCTCGAGACTTTATGCGTCAGTTTTGGTCCACTCTTAGTCATGCTAAGTAGTCGGATGCGTTGCGCACACATTATTATTTTCTTTAAAGATGCATGCCGCTGGTTATATAGACAAGAATTGTGTTTAGTCAATCTGGAGCTCCGCATAATAAACTTGTCGTTGTCGTACGCCGCTTGGGTGTTTGTTCTTGCCATTCGATCCTTGGTCCAAGTCTTTGCCAACTCATGTCGCCATGTGATGCTTGTTATGAAGTGGTATAGTTCAACATCTCTCTTCACTCATTTCCTCCTCTTCATCCTACAGACTGTAATTCTGTTCATTGCCCTTCGAAATGAAATTCGTAGTTTGATTGAATATCAGTTCACTAATGAGGAGGATGAAAAGGCTGTGAAAGCTACCAATCGTAGAATTATGGCTAATGGTGGTGGAATGTGGCCTTTGTCAAAGGCCTTGACGAAATTCCGAACCTACCGGAGGTTCAAGCTCGTCAACGGAATCACCCTTTTAGCGAAATCTCATTATCAAGCTTTCATGGCCTACATTATTCAACATAGCGTTCTGGGGCTCCTACTAGTCGGGCTCTCTGTCCTCCCCTTCACAAGCAGATTTTACGCTCTCACACTCCAAGTTGCGCTCCCATGGCTATCCTCGAAGCTCTTTTTTAACTTTTTTGTCTCTAAGCCGTCACGCTCTCAGGTTACAATAATGTTTGGGGCCAGGCTTGTTTTCGCACTTCTTCTTGAATGCACTATTGGTGACCTGATGCGCCGGATCCTAAAAGAAATGTTCTTCTTACTCATATGTTCAATTTGCATTGTCCTGGGATTGTGGATCTGGAAACATCACCATTCTCTGGTGCAGCAAGTTGTTGCCGTAACGGAAAAAATATATACTGCCTCGCCAGTGCAAGCTGCGGTAGTTCCTCAGTTGAATAATGAAGGCTCTTTAATGGGGGAAGAGCGCAGCCCGGATCAAGTGGGGGCTGAGCAGCAGGACGGCAAGGAAAATACCCAATTTTAAAAAGAAAGGGTGACAGCTAAATGTTGAATATTGTAAGTTGGTGTGAGATTATATGTAATCCAATGTTTGAACCTCTGTTTCTCATCGGCAGAGGCAGCATCTTTTATATACGGAATAAAAATAAAATGGTTGTCCCAAAAAGAGCAGAGATATGAGGTTTCGCATATACAAGGTAGTGGTAATATCTTACTACAAATGGAATCATAGTCTATCTTATTATGTTTTTAGTTTCTTCTTTTTAGAGCTGCATCATTGTGTATATATTAATTAAATCAAAAGCTTGCGCTAGTCCTTGTATCTGAGGGTCTCATGCGTTGCAGAGCAAGTTTAGGTCAACTTTTTTTTGATCCTAATTCACCTTGTCTTTTTTGGCCTGTCCTTTTTCTCTTACCCTCTTTTATATATGCACATATACGCCAAGAAAAATATCAAGGAAGCATTATTACTATCTTACAATTGTAAATTTTTGAAAGAGTAGAGGGACTAGTTTCCAATGGATACCGTTCCTGTTCCAGATTCCCTGGTGCCTATTATCATAGCACTGCACAATGTATTTGTTCAGTTGCAGCGGCACCGTTTGGAGGGCTCTACTGCCTCATCGGAGAGTTCTCTAAGCTTGTGGAGCGAGCTGTACAGAAGGCAGGTGGTGCCGCTTGGCGACGTCCTTGTCGATCGGATTTGGGGCCTGATTTCGTCGGTTCTTCAGATACTTGAAAATGACGGATCTTCAAATGTAAACGCAAGCACTGCAGTGGTGGAATGGTACTGGGACCACATGTTAGACAAGGACTATATCAAGGAGAAACTCATGAAGCTTCGAGAGGCAGAGTTTGATGAGCTTTCCGATAATGAACTTGAGGAGGTCGGGATGTTTTACTTGGACATGATTGAGAGAGTCTTTTTTTCCGGGAAGTTTCTAGCCGCATCTTCTTTAATCGATGCCCTTATGAGGGTGCTTCGTGGGTGTGGCGAAGACGATAGCGAAAATCCCTTTTCTGCGGAAGTCGAAGAGTGCATGGCAGATATTCGGCGACTTTTGTCTGTATCCTTTAGTGATCCCGAAAGCTTTGAAGTGTGGCGGGAGGATGCCAACCGGCAGGTGTACGCGGCGCGCCGCGTACTGGGGGATGCTGATTCCAATACGGAGCTATCTCCACGCAAGTTGGTCGCTCAAAGTTTATGTGCTATATCGTTAAATATGCTCATGATCATCAGTGGTGATTCACAGCTAATACAAGAGCGCTGTATTGAGCGTGACTACACTTTTTCCGACTACATTACCGCACTGTGTTCCATCAGCAAGCCGTTTTGGACCTTATCTGAGCTGCGTGATGCAGTTGAAACGTTAGAGGACACTTGGCTAATGAAGGGTACTGAAGTAGAGTGGGACTATGTGATCATGCGCGAACTTTTTCGTGCAGAACATGTTGAAGATATAGTATATGCTATGCAGGCTATCTGTTCTGAGGTCGTGGCTCGTGTTCCGTGGGATCAGGAAGAGATGGCCAACGATGACGCCCTCAACGATGAGGAAGTGGACGATGACGAAGATTGTGAAGTTGTCAGTTTGCCACAAGCCAGCTCCTCCTCAACCCGCCATTTTGGACTGTTCTGTATGGCGGCCCACATAGCTGATCTTTGTGCTTTAACTTTTGACGTATCCCCAGAGCAAATTGAGCTCATATTTGCTCGCAACAATATTCTAACGTCTTATGTTAAGCTATTTTCCTACAACCCTCTAACGTGGAAGGTTGCGGGAACTTACTTGGCACACTTGCCTCTTCTTAACCCCAAGGAGCTGAGCAATTTGGTGCAATACGCTGCCCAGTGGGCCGCCGTGGATCAGAATTTTTACCACAGCCTTATTGCATTCTGCCAGATTATGTGGGATGCCTCAGGACCCCATCAAACGTTGCTGCGCCGACAGCTCAAGGACAGGTTGGGGGAGCACCCAACTCTGCAGCAGTGGCTAGATGCGCTTGATTTTGAGAGGGTTACTACAATTAAAAAGGTGCATACTGTCATCATCGCGAAACAAATTGAGCTCTGCGATATCGTCACGGCGACTTGGTATGCCGTTGAGACCGATGCCCAACACCCACTGGAGTTCAAATTAAAGCAGCTTCTCAGAGCCCCTACCGCCTTGACCGATGAACAGATATGTTCTGTGGGCGCTGCGGTCCACAACTCCTTCATTCAGTTGGATACCTGTGCAACGGTCGAGATGGCGCACTCCCTGTTGGCCTGTGCGGGTCTTTTTACGTACCGCCGCGCCGCGGAAGCCTCTCGGGCTGCCCAGTCAGCATTGCCTCAGACCCCAGCAGGATCTCTTGAGCGCCAAAGGCTTAGAGCGGAGTGCATCGATAAGATCAGCATCGCGCTACACCGCATCAACGCGTGCGACTTTGCGTTCCATCCCTCTACCATCATAACTCTAGTCGATCACGCTGTGGACTTGCTTATATCAATGCGGAAGGACGGACTTGGGAAGGATTTGCCACCCTGCGCGCAGCTGGCAGGACGGATATTGCCCTCCCTGCTGCGCGACCTATCGACGACATGTGTTCATCACGGGGAACGCTTATCAAAAGAGCTGTTGCATCGCTCGTGTGCGGTTCGAGAAAAACTAGTGTGTACTCTCGAAATGCTTCCAGAATGAGTTTCGAGTCCCTTTAAGGTGTCCCTTTCTCCCTTCCATTTGGTCCACTTTCCCTTTTCTGGTTCCAGGGCACATATATGTGGTAACGGTTCTGCTCTACCCCAAGTTTTGGAAGAAAGTAAGTACTCAAACAGTTGCAAGTTGTTATTAAGGTAGACAAAAAAGTACTAGAGTTTTTGATTTTTAAGGAAAAACTAAAATAAATATCTTCTTTCTATCTTTTTTATCATCACTTTTTGCGCTTCGTTATCACACGTTTCTTTTTCTCCATACCCAATTGAATGTGATATATCAGATTAGCTGTTTTCCCTTTATACTCTTTCATTACAATATCGTCAGTTTATTTTGTTGCTTTGATTAGTAAAGGGCTTCATTACTTTTTTTAACTGCTTGTTATTAATTTTTGTAAGGTTTTAGTGTTTTTCTGGATATACTAACTTTTATTTTCTTCTAAGAATGGACCTAATCGAAGGACTTCTCTCTGTGGCAGCATCCGGCTTAGGAGCTGCGGTGTTTCCTATGCTCGCTAATGGTCTTGTTAAAGTTCCACGACCCCAACCCATTGATATTCAGCGTGCTCGTCATCAGGCGTTGAGTGTACGCCCATTTGTTCCCTATCGTTTCCCTACCCCCTACAGTGGTGGCCGTGTTCGGGCGCTCTTAATTGGTATCAACTACTTTGGAAGTGAAGGTGAACTCAGTGGGTGCATTAACGATGTGATCAGTATGTTGCAAACTCTCGAGCGCATTCAATTCCCTATAACTGAATGTTGTATCCTTGTGGATGACCCTAAGTTTCAGGGGTCAATGGGCTATCCTACGAGGGAGAATATAATTAAGTTTATGGCCTGGTTGACTAATGATGTTCGTCCTGGTGATGTCCTTTTCTTTCATTACTCCGGCCATGGCGGTCAATGTGATGGGGGAAGGGATTCTTTTGAAGAGCAGGATCAGTGTCTCATTCCTGTTGACTTCGATACCGCGGGCAGTATTCTGGATGATGATCTTTTCCGTATCTTAGTTAGCCCTTTACCTCCAGGGTGCCGTATGACGAGCATCTTTGACTGTTGTCATTCGGCCTCAATGCTTGATTTGCCTTTTAGCTTTATTGCGACGAGGGACCTGAGTTCAGGCCGTCAGGGATACACGATGAAGTGTGTGCGTGAAAACAACTTTTGCCAAGGGGACGTTGTAATGTTCAGTGGTTGTGAGGATTCTGGAACTAGTAGTGATGTAAGAAATCCAGGGAGTGCCGCTGGAGGTGCTGCAACGCAAGCCTTTACTTGGGCCCTACTCAACACGTCAGGCCTTAACTTCATGAATATTCTTTGTAAAACGCGAGATATTTTGAAGAGTAAGGGTTTCAAGCAAATACCCCAACTTACAAGCTCGAAGCCCATCGATTTATACAAGACTTTTTCTCTATTTGGGCCTATTGAAGTTAACCAGCATCAAATGTCACTGATGCCACAGTACTTGCCACCTCCGCAGCAATACCCACCCCCACGGCAATACCCACCGATGCAACAATATCCGCCCTCAAGGCAGTACCCACCGATGCAGCAGCAGTATCCGCCCCAACAACAATACCCACCGATGCAGCAGCAGTATCCGCCCCAACAACAATACCCACCGATGCAACAGCAGTATCCGCCCCAACAGCAATTTCAATCTGTTCAAGGAAATTCATATCCCTCAGGGCAGAATGCTTCTAATCAAGCCCCAGCTAAAAAGAAGCCCAAACCAAAGGCATCACAATACCCTTTTCAGTTGTACAATAACTAAAAAAGAATGTATTGTATTAAAAGTTCAAGGCAAAAGTACCATAAATATTTTTACCAATGATATATTATCCTTATCATTGAATTGTAGTATCTTGCCATCTTTGACAAATTTTGCAAATATATATTTTCTTCATCTTTGCATCAAGTTACTATATAAATTTTTGCCTGAGGTATCATTCGTAGTGATGATAAAGACCAACGATTTATTCATTTGGGGTTGTGTACGATCTGAAGAAATGAAGAATGGAGAGCATATTGTGGTTGCAATTAGTTCTATCTACCTTTTTGTGAACAAATCCTATACTTTTTTGTTTACAAATGTGCCGACTTATAGCACAGCAGCTTCCTGATGGTTAAGTAACCTAAAAAGAGCTAGAAATCGACAGTGTAGCGAACGAACAGAGGCTTCTGACATATATATTTTTAATTTCTAAGTATTCAATTGCATTTGACACAAAATGAAAGAGTTTGTAGGCAATTTGGGGGAAAGCGGATATCTTCAAGTGGTTCGTTTTGCAAAAATAGGAAAAAGGTTGAGGAAATTCATGAAATAATTAACTGACGTATAATATATTCCGAGCATAGTTTTCAACAGTGTTTTTCAATTATTCATGTAGTATTTTCTCCCAATTATAATGTTTGCACGTCATTTAGCTATCAACTTTCTTATTTATTCATTCTAGATTAGTGAATTACATCTGAATCAGTTATTATTATGGACCTTATGAGAAAATTACGTTCAATATGCACGTGTGGTGTTGTCTTTGTTTTCCTTATTTTTTGTCTCATTTTTTATTACTATTTTCATCTGACGTTTATTCTACATCACACTTTTTGTGAAAGAGAATAGACGTTTCGTGGTTTACGGACAGACAGTTTTCAGTCTTACGCTGCTCTTACGTCTTATTTTACTATTTCATTTTCCATGGCATGGCATAGTTGTACGGATCATTCCCACATTGCCCTACCCATATCCTCTATATCAACCACAGGGTGGCCGAGGGCAGTGGTGCCTACAGAGGTACCTGGAGCTCGGATCTGTTTAAGTTGTTTCCTATATTATATTCCTTCAATCCTTCATATTGAGCTGCTGACGAATGCAAAATTGCTAACCGAGCTTCTTTTGCAATTTCACGTGTCACGAGAAGACACAGACGCATCACATTCCTCCTTTAACGGGGATTTTGCACAGCTTCGGTGTCACTTTTTCTCCTTTTCAAAATTGCTTCTTGAAGTGATGGAGGCCCTCGTGCGACGCGTCTGTGGACTCAGCCGCGACAAGCAAGTCGCTGCACTGACATCGTGTCTAAAAAAGTTGATTGTTGATTTCGCGACGCTTTTGTCAACGTTTGAGGAACCTGTATCTGTACCACGTCCGAGGCCGTCCTATGAGAATTCGAAAGTGACTATATTTGGGGCGTGTAGCAATGAAGAGCTTTCACTAGACACCTTAGAGCAACGCTCGAAAGAGACTCAACAATATAACGCATCCAAGTGT
>AIHY01000307.1:0-15347 GCA_000331125.1 Phytomonas serpens 9T
GAGCGGCACAAAGGTCTGATTGAGCATAACGCCACTCTTCAGAGAGAAAAGCTAGATATGAGCCGAGACATGGAGCGGTTGCTATCGATGACCTCTGCGATGGGAGGGGAACTTACTACGTTACAGCGTTCAATGAAGCTTCATCAGAATGTTCAGGATGAAGTTCTGAAGCACAGTGTTATTCGAATCCGGCAGCAACGCAGTAAGGATGCAAAGCTGCAACGCTTAGAGTCCAAGGTACGTGAGCTGCAGGCTGAACTTCACGAAGTCCAAGAGAAAGTTGCCAGCCAATACAAGGACTGTATTCATAGTCTTGAAGAGGAGCTTAAAGCTACTCGGAATACCCTAAAGACTTGCCATACAGAGCTCCAAAATATTCGACAATATGCTGCGCAAGTGGTAGGACAGAGAAGTGACTTGGAGAAGTTCTTTTACATGGCACTAGAGGACTGCCGTAAGTATCAAGTTGGCATGACCGCAACTTTGTCAGCAAAGAAAAACCACCTTTCCTCCTCTACGGAAAGCAGTCGTGGAACAACCAAGACGTCTAGACAGCTCACGCTGACGGGCGACGCGTCTAGGCTAGATATGGCTCCACTGTCTTGCCATGTCGCCGATCGCGTAAATCCCTCATCTGTCAGACACACACCTTTTAGCATGAATCACCTTGCCCGTGTTGATGAGTCAACAAAATTATTTGGTATGACAGTGTTGCCAGAACTGACCCGTACCCCTCCTGATCGCGACACCTTTCGTCTAATGAATGAGGGGGGGTCTGTTCACCGCGATAGCAATGCAAAAACGTGCCCAGCAGTTCCTGTGGCGACCCCACCCCCAATGGGAGCCTACATCGATGAGATGTCATGGCATGACAAGGAGAAAGTAATAAAAGCACTCCTTTTTTATATCAATTCGACTTTTTATAGTACTCAGTCTCAACGTATAGACTGAGGGTGACATGGTGTTTTTTTTTTGTGTAATGTCTATGTTGAATGTACAATATGCGGGATGTGATTCACTCCTACCCGTTTTTCCTTGCCTCCCTTTTTTTTTCGAGTGCATTCGTTTTGCTTTCCTACAAACGCGTTATACATGGGATAACGCACTTCATGCTTTCAAATACGTTTCAGGCTGAAGTGCAAGGCTAACCATTCTCGTTGAAATGGGACAGTTAAATGTTTTCCGGATTTTATCGTGCACTTTTCCCTCGTCTAAATAGCTTTTTGGATCAACCCCACTATTCCAACATACATTTTATGTATATATATATGCACTTGCATTCACACATTAATATCTCAAACTCTTTTATCTACCATATTTTTTATAGTATAACGTGTCGTCTAGCATATCAAACACACTTTAGGTTTTGGGAAATAAAGGCACTCTACTCAGCCTCATGGTCCTTCCAATAATTTTAGGTATATTAACTGGGGTAACCTTATTTTACTCAATACAGTTGGCTCCACGAGTTATTCAGAGGGTGGCCATGACTCAGTGTTCACCGTTCGCTTCAGCCACAGCCTCTTCCCTTCGTGGTGCTGCTGCGCCGTATCGTATCTATGAGTATGGGTTCAAGAAAACCATGTCAGAAAAGGAGGCTTTCATGCTGTTGGGTTTTGGTGGGTGGAGTTCGAACTTATTTTCTCGGCCTCCTGACGAAGAAGTGAAGAGACGCTACAGAGAGTTAATGAAGGAGCTGCACACGGATGTTGGGGGGTCTCCATACATAGCAACCAAGCTGAATGAGGCAAAAGATATCCTTACACGGCAATCAACTGATGAGCTTGATTAGAAGATCTTTCTATTAGTTTTATGGTGCTGTGCTACATTTTTTTTTGTAATGGAAAGGATTTATTTCTTTGGTCCTTACCTTCACAACGTACATGTTACTAATGTTATGCTTAAAAAAAGTGAAGTAAAGCCAGGAGGAGAGATACCTTGATTCATTTCATTAGGATAATCCTTTACTTAGTATCCTGTCCATTAACTACTATCTTGTATCACGGCTGTAGGGGGAGAAGGAAAATGTAACTTAGAGGTGATATTTTGCTTCACTTTTATGGGTCTTTTGTTTTGCCTTTCACCTTATGAAGAGGGAAAGTTAAGAGAAGGATACAACCCAGGCATAGTCCTTTTTTTTTTTTTGCGAGACTAGTCAATGCTTCATGAGGATATGACAGAATTATTGGAAGCTTCTGCAAGCTTGGACAAATTCCTGTCCACCGTGGCGCAGAGACGGCTTCTATATTTTAGGCCGCAAGTCTCAGCTACTAACCCGGCCAACAGTATTATCGACACCACAGCCTTGCGGGTTTCTTTTTCATATCTTTCAAGTCTCACAACTTCTATTCAAATTGTTGGAATTGAAGAATGCTCTCCTTCAACTATTCATCTGACGACTGAGAATGACTGCGCACAGTCGTCCACTGAGCTTGCGGTAGCGGTGCAGCCGGCTATCCTTTCGCAGGAAATCCACTCCTATCTTAAAGTACTTGTTAAAAAACACGATCTCACAGACAGCTGTAACTACGACATTCCAATAAAAAACTTCAAGGAGGCAACTGCGGCCTCACCATTTCAGTGGTTTGAAAACATAGTTATTCTTTCATCCTGTCTCATCGCTCAGTTACCGCAAACCCTAGTTCTTCTCATGTTATTGCTGCTGCCTGACCATGAGGGGCTGTGGGGTGCGCGCCGCTCCAAGCTGTGTGGAGCACGATCGCAAGCGACGCTTTTAGACATTCACCACGCCGGTAATGACAACATCGCTCAACATACCGCTGTATCAGATGATTTTATCGTGGATTGTGTGAAGGAGTTTTTGCTGACTGACCTTCTCCTTAGCTTCTTTCATAAAATTAAAGCCATTTGGTTTCATCGTGAGTGGATTATGAAGCTTATGATTGAGAATCACCTCCTAGCATATAAGGGCGCTGCTCTTTTTTCTCAGTTCACTGATATCCCAGGAGCACGTTTCTTTTCTGGGGCTACCTGCTCTAATAGCAGCCCTAACGTGGATGTAATGCTCACCAGCTCTGGCAAGAACCTTGAATTGCTAAGGGTTTTAGTGTTGGATGATGAAATACTTAGATTTGCTTCTGATAAGCATCCAATGAATTACAACGCGTGGCACTATCGCCGTGCACGACTAGCAATGCTACTCGGCTGCAGTCACGATTGTTGTCCACTTGATGGTTCCATGAACTTGATCCATCGTGACCTTTTGCGATGCAATGCTGAGGACGTGATGTGCTATCTTGAAACCCATAATGGTGACTCTTCAGCATGCTCTTTTTTGTTATATGTACTGTATCAGTGTAGGTATAACGAAGGGGATGAAAATTATGGTGGAAGCAATATAGTGAATTCTCCATATGGTTTCCACACATCCACAGATAAGGTGCCTGTTTCTGTTGCTTTATGGCGTCGTTTACTGTGTTTCACACAGAGAGAACTGCGCCGACATGCCGACAAGGGACATGAAGGTATGTGGCATTTGCGACTTGGACTCATTCATTACGCCCTCAGCATGAATTCCAAAAGGACTTCGTTCTGTTATCCTCTGTTATCCTCCTGGACCGTCGCGGATGAGCTCGAGTGGATCTCCGTTTTCATTGAGGGTTTTTGTGATATGATGGCAACGGGAGCTGAGAGCAGTGGGCATAGCGGAGGACTTTTGACACCCTCTAGTGACCTCGTGCAGGCATGGGCTGAGAGTTCGGGATCTGCTGCTTGGTCCTCTTATTTAGCAGCTCGGTATGGCATGCATCTTCTTCGATGGTTGCAGCCGTCCAAATTCGGTTAGCTGTGATATTGAGATTTATTGCAGGGATAAAACTCCATACTATTTTCTTATTATTCACGTTTCCCGTTGCGATTACCACTTAATAAAGACCCCTTCGGCTAAACATCAATCAAGATTATCGATGAGATTCCTATTGTTTTATTCCTTTACGGGGCCAATTTATGTGTTCAATATTTTTCTAAATACAGCATTTTTATTCATCTGTTGTCTATCATTTTAATAGTTGCATATGTTGTAAACATCATTTCCTTTCCTTTCCTTTCCTTTTTCTTTTACAGTAATATAAAAATAATTATTTAAAAAGATCAGAAACACTATCTCCCATTTTTTATAGACATAAATTTTAAATACTTCCTTTTCATTAGTATAGCAAAAAGCTTCCCATAGAACTCTCTCAATACTCACCGTTCATAAATCAATCATATCATAAAACACAACAAGCAGAGTATTTGCAATGTCATCAGATTCAGTCATTTTTATCTGCCGGGACGGCAATCGTGTTCCGTTCGATGAAGAGAAGGTCCGCAATACGTTTATGGAGACCTCCAAGGGTCTTTCGGAGGAGTTCATTGATATCGACGCGCTCGTCGAGACCGTGCGCCGCGGCTTAACTGATTCCATTAGCTATTACCATCTCGAAGAACTCATGGCTCAAACGGCTGCATATATGGTGACCAAACATCCAGATTATGGGATTTTAGGGGGTCGCCTAAGCGTAAAAGCACTCCATAGGAGTACAAGTCCTTCTGTGTTGGAGACTTTCAAGATTATGCGGAACCACACTGCGTTCCAAACAAACCGTCCGGCCCCCCTTATCTCGGAGGAAGTTTGGGAAGTCGTCCAGAAGCATGAAAAGACTCTTCAAGAAATGATCGATTACTCGCGAGACATGAACTACGAGTTCTTCGGCTTCAAGACCCTTGAGCGGTCGTATCTGTTAAGAATCGAGGTTGGACGTGGCAAGATGCGTATTGTGGAGCGCCCCCAGCATATGATTTTGCGCGTTGCATTAGGGATTCATTTGGACAATATGGAGAAAGTGGCCAAAACCTATGATTTAATGTCCAGAGGACTTTTCACACATGCTACACCAACACTGTTCAACTCCGGCACACCGCGACCGCAAATGAGCTCATGTTTTCTCGTAGCTATGAAGGAAGATAGCATTGAAGGCATCTACGATACGCTGAAAGAGACTGCGGTGATCAGTAAGGCGGCTGGTGGGATTGGGTTACATGTCCATAACATTCGCTCCTCTGGAAGCTATATTGCCGGTACGAATGGTACCTCTAACGGTCTCGTGCCGATGCTGCGTGTATTCAACAACACCGCCCGCTACGTCGATCAGGGTGGTGGCAAGCGCAAGGGCGCCTTTGCGATATACTTAGAACCATGGCATGCTGACATTTGCGAGTTCGTGCAGCTGAAGCGTAATACGGGTAAGGAGGATCAACGTGCGCGGGATCTCTTCTACGGCCTTTGGATTCCTGATCTCTTCATGAAGCGCGTAGAGAATCAACAAGATTGGACGCTAATGGATCCCTCCATCTGCACGGGTCTCAGCGATTGCTACGGGGAGGATTTTGAGCGCTTGTATACGGATTACGAAAAAAAGAAAATGGGTGTTAGGACAATGCCAGCACAGGAGTTATGGTTTTATATTTTGGAGACTCAGATTGAGACCGGTGTTCCTTTCATGCTATACAAGGATGCCTGTAACAAGAAATCGAACCAGAAGCATATTGGCACGATTAAATGCTCCAACTTATGCACAGAGATTATTGAGTACACGTCCCCTGAGGAAACAGCGGTGTGCAACTTGGCGTCTATCGCCCTGCCGCGATTTGTGGATGTGGAGAATCAAGTGTTTAACCACAAGGAGCTTTACGATGTAACAAAAGAAGTAACTTACAACTTGAACTGCGTGATCGATCGTTCCTACTATCCGGTAGAGACTGCAAGGAGGAGTAACGAAAATTATCGTCCAATTGGCATTGGTGTCCAGGGACTTGCAGATGCCTTTATTCTATTACGTCAGCCGTTCGCATCTGATAAATCAAAGAAGCTTAATGAAGAAATCTTTGAGACTATCTATTATGCCGCGGTAGAGGCTTCGGTGGATCTTGCTGAGAAGGATGGGTCGTATACTGACTTCAGCAAAAGTCCTGCTGCCCAGGGTATACTGCAGTTCGATTTATGGGATAAACAGCCCGTGAGCGGGAGGTGGAATTGGGATGCTCTCAAGGAGCGTGTCAAATCTTCAGGCATGCGCAACTCTCTACTGTTAGCGCCTATGCCAACTGCCTCAACATCGCAAATCTTGGGTAATAATGAGTGTTTTGAGCCTTTTACATCCAATATTTACCTGCGTCGTGTTCTAAGCGGAGAGTTCCCCGTCGTGAACAAGTACCTTGTGCGTGATCTGATCAAACTTGGGATGTGGGACGACAACATTCGAAATGAGATTATTACTTTCAATGGCTCCGTTCAAAAGATCAAAACCATTCCACAGGATATTAAGGATCTCTACAAGACTGTCTGGGAGATTTCACAGCGGGATGTAATAACAATGGCTGCTGACCGCGGGAAGTACATTGATCAGTCCCAGTCTCTAAACCTTTTCATGGAGACTCCTTCCTCTGGCCGCATAACATCCATGCACTTTTTCTGCTGGAAGCGTGGCCTCAAGACGGGCATGTACTACCTCCGCACACGCCCAGCTGCTGATGCCATCAAGTTCACGGTGGATGCTAAGCGCATGAAGGAAGTTAATGATGAGCAGATATCCCTATTAAGCTCAACTTCCAATCATTATTTGTCCTCTTCTGATTCCGATGAGTGCTCGAACTGCGGATCGTAAGGAACTTGCATCCACATATACGTACATTCATGCATATGCACCATTGTATTTCCTAAGGCTGCATCGAGCTTACATGCTCAGCGCCTGTAAAGATCCAGATGGAAAAGTAAGTCCATTCTGGCAAGGAAAGCAGATGACGGAGGATGTTAGAAAGGAGGTACACGTGGAAGCCTCAATATGGATATAGAAGCTCATAGATTTTTTCTAATTTATTAGTAATAGGTAGTTGGGAGATTTATATTATAATTTACTATATCAGTCAATTTTATCTCGGGTTATAAACAGGAGAACGGGAAAAATTTTTTTTGTTAAATTTTTATGTGAAATGATTTTTTTTTTTAATACAAAGAAAAATAGATAATAATTTTCGTAATTTACTTTATCTTCAGACTTTGCCTATGAAATTTAAGGTCTAAATTCTTCTATGCATATAGAATTCTTTTAAAACCCTTTCTGTTAACTACCCTTTGATGAATTAGAGAATCATTAATTATGCTATCTGTGATTAAGGATACCAGCACTAAAAATATAATTTCATCTTTTCTAACTGATAGTATCATTTAAGGGGTAATATTTGAAAAAGAAGAGACATGGCCAAATTAATATGCTTGGATAAGGTGGTGCATAGTATACATAGATTTTGCTTGTTGGATTGATCGGCTAAAACAAAGCTTTTCGCATTCCTTTTCTCTTCTTTTTCCCGTTTCGTTTTTTTTTTTAGTATCACTATTTGTTAGCGCGGAGAATTCAGTTTTAAAATTATTCTATATCTCTAAGTGTACGTAAAAAACCTGAAATCCGCAAGTAAAGCTACTAATCACGTGAACTTTATTTCTGTAGACTCGGGAGGCCAAGTGGAAGCGACAAGGGGATCAAGGTGATGAGTTTCCCCTCTATACAGCCTGGCGTGGACCGTACGTTGAAGAAGCCCTTTGTTTTGCGCGCGGACGGGTGGTTTCACACTTCTGACGTCCGTGCTGTCGCCGCGCTTCCCATAAGCGATGATTATATTCTTAGTGCATCCCGCGATGCCACTGCTGCCTTCCTTGCGGTTCCCCCCGCGACCAAGGATGACCTTGTCGTTTACCGCACTTTTATAGGCCATACGGGTTTTGTGAACTTTATCTTTTTCCACCCTGGACTTCAGCTTATAGGGGGGGATTCCTGCATTGTCAGTGGCTCTAACGATCACCACGTTGTCGTCTGGGATTCCGAGACGGCTGGCGTGAGGGCGGTGCTAGACGGGCACACGCAGGGCGTCTGCCACGGAACGTTTGTAGGTGCTAGTAGTGCCGTCGAAGGCGAGAGTGATCCTTTGTATGGCGACATCGTTACAGGCGACTGGGCAGGGGTCTGCCACGTCTTTGATCACGCAAGCGGGAGCATAAGGCTTTCCTATACTCAGCACACAACGGCAATTCGTGGGATAGCGCATCTTCCCACTACGCCTCTGGTTGTATCGGCCTCTGGTGATAAGACGATTCATGCTTGGGATGTTCATACAGGATTAACAAGGCAGGTTTTTAGGGGGCATGCCGATGTGGTGCAATGTGTGTGTGCTATTAATGCATCTCTTTTCGCCTCTGGCAGCAATGATTGCACCGTACGACTTTGGAAGATTGGACAGGATGCGTCTCTCTGTGTGCTACAGGGCCACGATTCGATTATCTACTCACTTACGTACAGCACGCTAACAGATGAGGTGTATTCTGCTTCTGAGGATCACACTGTGAGGGTGTGGAGTGTCTCTGCCGCGGTTGGAGGCAAGGATTCCTCAGATAAAACCTCAAAGACATCCAGGTATTCTCCGGTAGAGGTCATTTATCATCCTTGCGTTGTTTGGGGGCTAGCTGTCCTCCCGTCAACAGGTGATGTAGCCACAGGTGGTTCTGATGGATGTGTACGGATATGGACCCGCAACGATACCCTTATTGCAAACTCAGAGAAGATTGAACTGCTGAATGCCGCAATATCTGCGCAGACTGTTGACATCAAGCTCACTGAGCTCGACGCCGGAGCTGCTGGAGGAAATAGTGCACTTGATAACGTCAAGGTAGTGCCCATAGATACCGTCTACAAGAGTCGTGGGAGCTATGAGGGGGAGAAACTGTTTGTCAAGGATAAGAATGGCCAGGTGGTGGTGTACATGTGGGGTAAAAATAAGTGGGATAAAGTGGGAACCGTCGTTGCAGGTCCCGATCAATCCGCTTACACAGGTGAGCCTGTTGCAAGGGAGAAGAAAATTCATGAAGGAAAGTCGTATGATTATTTGTTTGATGTAGAAGTTGAGGGGCGTATGCTTAAATTGGGCTATAACGTCGGGGATAATATTTTTGAAACTGCTCAGCGTTTCATTAATGAGCATTCTGGGATTGTCTCTCAGGACAGTCGTGAGGAAATTCAAAATTTTTTGCTAGCACACATCAGCTCAGGAGACCTGGGGCAGGCGTCTGGCATTGGAGGGGGTTCTGCACCCAATATGGCAGGGAATTCGTCCAGGGAGGACCCTACTAGATCCCACGGGGAAGATCATTCCGAAGCAAGATATGAGGCCTCGGACGTGTCGGTCGCGCCGTATACATGCCCCGAGGTGTTCAGTAAGTTTAATGCGCGGGGTGCACAACACAAAATAAATGAGTACTTGGAGGGGGTTGTTTCATCCCGTCCAACGTTATCACCTGAATCTTTTTACCGACTTATAGATGACATCCAGCAGTTGCATACGTTGTCAGACGATGGGATTCACTTGTTTTGCAAAGGGTTATGTGAACTGGGTCAGATTCTCCCTGAAGGATGTCGCTTCCCTTTGTTAGACGCCATTCGATTTCTCCTTTATCAGCTCATGACACGTCCATGTTCGGTGACGTCGGTGTCCACCTCTGTGAGAACTCTCTTTGACACGTTTGAGGCACTTCTGATGACCCCAAATGCTATCCTGGCGGATGAAAAGGCGACCATGAACGATGCCGAGACGTTGGTGTCGCTGAGGCTCTTGTGTAATGCTTTTGCGATCTTAATTAAGGTTCCATGTGACATATCCCATGCACATAAAGCTTTAATGGTTATTACAACAAGATCTTTGTCAATGCTTGCACTCAAGAAGCTGGGCAACGCTAACATTAAATCAGCACTTGTCAGCCTTATGGTAAACGTATCCCTCTACTTGCCTTCTATGGCCGCACAGCAGTCATCGACAAAGAAAGATGCTACAGATGTAAATAGCGGTGCGAGCTCTTACACCACAGCACAGTTCGCAGTTTTGCTTGTTTCAGTTGCAGCAAAGTTTTTGGTGTGTGAGCCAATCGGTTCAGATCATACTTTACATGTGCTACGGGCTCTGTACACCATGCTCCATGTCGATGAATTTGATCCGAAGAAGCATCAGCAACGTAAAGTAGAACATCATCGGATTGGACCGGTGTGGCTTGAAGATGCGCGCAAAACGGGGAAAACTATGCTACAGTACACACTGCACTCTATTGAAACAGGATCGAATACCGAGGCGATACCGATTGCAAAGAAGATTTTGACGATTTTGAGCCATTAAAACACTAATGGAAGGATAACAACCACATTAATATTCAACAAATAGGGTTAAGTCATCCGCATTTATTGATTTTACAACCGCCGTTACGGGCGGTCGGCGATACGGGAGTGGCAGTATCTAAATGTTTTACCACCTGATTTAATTAGCGCATCCGTAGTACGGATAATATTCTTTATCAAGCTTTTTTAAATTTTAGTATTATCAGAATATGAAAATCGAAGAACATTTATTGTTCATTTTTAACAACGCGTGGTAGCTATTGTTCGGGTGGGTGATCTATTTTTGGATGCGCAATATCGCAGAGTACAACCTCTATATTTTCCTTGCGGAAATGTCATGCGTTGGCGTGAAGGAAAATATTTCATCATTATTCTAAAAATTAATTATTGTTTATTCCTCAAAAAAAAAACTCCTAGTGTGTGTGGAAGTAATAGAGTTATCTTTCTCTTGTACTTAGATATATTATTGATTCCTGCAAAGTTATACGGTTTTACTTCCGAAAATCCTTTTCTCATATATGTTTTGGCCACAAAATATGGACTATAAAGCTTAGGATTAACTGTGGAATGAATTAGGTGTTCAATTTTATAGTATTATTCCTTTTTTTTACCTGTAGCATTCCACGAAGGATCCGGATTGTTCATCTTTTTCGTATCTCATACACTACGGGTAAATCTGTATATGCAAATACTAATACATTCATACATTTTTAAGGCATTCCTCTCCATTTTCTAACCTAAAAAAGTTGGAACATTACCTGGAGGAAAACTAGTAGCACTGAGAAGGGAGTGCGGAGTAAACAAAAGGATTTACTATGGACACAATAGGAGCTACCGCATCTAGTGGGCATGGCGTGGCTCCACCTCAAAAATCGCAAGACAACGATCCCGAAAGGGATAATCCTCCAAAACGCAATTCCTTGGCAAGTGAACGTCCATCGATTTTCACAAAGTCTCTTTTACTTAAGATTCACTGTATTGTAGGAATGCCATCTGCCATGGCGCAGCTCAAACCCTCAGAGGGGTACTTTGAACTTGTGATTCAGCCCAAGTGCAAGTACTACGTGGAAGGCCATAAATTAATGTCGCGTGAATTAGCCAAGCATGTCATTCGACTTCTTCCTTCTTCTATTAGTTATTTCCGTGATCGCTATGTCGTAGATTTTGATGGCCTATCCAATAGTAACGATAATGGTGCAGCAGGTGTGAGTGGCATGGGAGAAAATAGCGCAGATTTTTTCGAATGTAGTAACTTTCATACTGGCGATAAGGACTCTCTCGGAGAAAGTAGTTCCTATGACGAGACTAACCATCTGTTAGATTCACAGCGGGCTCAGTCAAAGGATTTTCAGAATGAAATCCTCCTTCAATTTCCCACACGTGATGATCTCAAAGTAATTATCGATGTATGCATTGGTGTGCGTCAGGTTTACAGTCGCTTCTTTTCGTCCCGATGGCTTACGCCTAGTGTAGGAGGTGAGATGAGCAATACCGATCTCTTCTCGATGTTCTTAGTATCTGACGGTGAGGTGGCACGGCATAAAATTGTTCACCGTTCTGTAGGACTCCAAGTTGGACACCTTTCATGCACGATCTCTTTGCCCCATGTTCAGAGGGATTTAACTCAACTACCGGGCAGTGATCAACTCATTGCCAGCGCTGCGCAGAGACTGGTGCATGATGCACAGATGCTTAGTGTACTTTACCCTAGCAGATCAGGACGCGTGCTTGCGCAGCAGGCGACAATTGCACTCTTTTCACAGCATCTCTTGCGTGGAGAATCTGAGTTGTTGATCTATAAGAATCTGCTTCATCAGTTCTCACCAAATTTCTATTTGTTGCGCGTTCAGGAGTTGGTTCGTGCATATCCACCTACCCAGCACACCGTCAAATGGGTGCGCAATGCGACCGTTGACAGTCTCTTGAAGGAGTGCAAGGGTCGTGAAGAGGAATTGATCCGAATCCTATGCGTAGAGCTTGGGCCCGATAAAAGCAGTGTCAGTCCGCGAATGCGATATAGAGTGTTTTTGTTGAATACGAAACTCTCTGAAGCAGATGTCTGGAAGCATACTCGGTCTAAGTGGGGGAAGCAATATGAGAATGATATTTTGGATTTTGAGCCCGATGCGACCATGGCCGAATTGGAGCGACATTACGGACTAAAAGAGCTTTTGCCATCTCAATATAACTTTTCAAAGGTGTGGTACCGTACTGATGAGAGGGTTTATTTTAGGGATGTGCTCCGTTTTCCGAATAATAGTTCCGAAGGGCGGTATCGAAATCAAGTGCTTGCCTCCAGAAGTCAGCGCGTACCACTGCAAATGACCCCTAACGAGCGCCCATTGCAGCCCTTGGATCCTCACAGCCGCTGCACCACAGAGATCGAAATACTTCTCGACAAATACAAACCTGAATTTTTGCAAATTATTCCATCTATTGCGGAGGCTATGAACGCTGTGGTTCGTGGGAACGAGTATTTGTCAAACTGCACTTCTCACAAATCTCACAAGCATGAATGGGGATATGCTGAGTCAAATGATGATGATGTTTATAGTGCTTTTTCAGTTTTTAATTCTAGCGGTCGCTGCGAGCCTTATACCGCCTTTTTAAGCCATATTTCCGAGTTTACATACGTTTCACCGAGTGTTCTGCTTGCTGTCGTAATTTTTCTTGATCGCTTGTGCATGCGATATCAAAAACTAATCATTTCACGTCATAATATCGAGAAGCTCTTCATTTCGACCTTGCGTGTGTCCAGCAAGGTTCTGGATTTGCGTAGTCTCAACAACCGCAACTTCGCTCAGGCTTGCTCTTTGACTACCAAGGAGATGAACATTATGGAGGAGAGTATGCTGAAGCTCATGAATATAGATTTTTTCCTTTCCGCGGAGGAGTTGTATAGTTACGTCCACTTGCTAGACCCACCGTTGCGGCGCAATATCGTCCCATCACCGTTGGATATCAACCTACCCGTACTTCCGCATTCAAGCTCTAGTACCAACACCGCCAGCCCTATACGCGGCAAGCAGGAGCGTCAAACAGTTCACCCCCTCCCCGTACCACCCCCACATTCTTGTCATAGCCAAATAAACCCTCGCTCACGCTGTTCAAACGTTTCTAACGGGCATGAGCAACCCCCGCAACGGAATGTTCACCATTCAAGTGCCCCAAACTGCTTAATGACCTTGCCGGTACCGCAAGTTCAAACACACGCCTACCACTAATTCGATCTTCATGCGATGGGACCATGATGCCGTCTTCGGGCAAGCTGGAGAGAAGCGGGATAAAATGAAATACATCAAAAATGTGATTTTGATCGGTGTCCGGGGCTGTAAGTAATGGAGGTTCGCATAGAAGTCGGTCTCTTAAGTAGAGAATTTGTGACTTTCTCCCTTACTTCAGTCCCATTGGAATCGTATTGCGACCACACTCTACATTATCACTGAGCTGGGATAACTTCGGACACTTAAGGGTAGAGCTCTCATCACAGCCACACTAAGGGGGTGATGCCATCCCTAGTAGAAGAATGCTTACTAACAGAATAGCGAAATAATGGATACGGTAGCTACTTGCTTCTCATCATAGTGATCTGCTTTTATCGTGTCTAGAAGTGTTGAAGGATATGATGCTTTTTATAAAGATTTCAAGGATCGATAGTAGGGGTAATTAAAATTTGAATACTGTATTTTCCTCGATATCAAATACCTATATTTTTATCCAAAAAAAAACCTTGCTATCAAAAGCACTATATAACTTTTTATAATGCAGGGTAGTGGGGAAGGGCGGAGGTATTGTATCAGAAAGCGACACATGCATATATACATATATATGTGTATATGCATATATGTATATACGAATGTCTATTTTCATTATAAAGTGTGCGTTCTGAAAAGTAGAGTAACTGAAGGGGAGACAAAAATGAAATTGGTTTTCATTTTTAAAAATTCGATTCGTGTTAGTATTGATATGTTTTTAAATCTTTTCTTGTTCGATCATTTGCTTCAATAGAGTGTGCATTTCTTTAGTTACAAACCGATAGTTGTGTATGTATAAATATACATAAGAAGAACGTAAATTACACCGTAGTTGATAAAGTAATTTAATATGTTGGGCATTTAGAAAGCAAATATATCTGCATCCAGGGAAGTAAACGACACAAAAGTGCTTTAAAATTTTAATCCATTATCCTTATTTCTAGAAAAATGTATGGACTTTTGACCGTGCTTCAAGTACCGTTCAAGTTAAACGTGAGTTGAGGGTGTCATTTTATGTGGGTATATGTTCGTGGCTTTACTATTATTAACGTATTATTTATTTTAAAATCCCCTTTTTGTAGCTTTCCAGTGCTTATCTTGTTCATAATATTCATAATGGACGGAATTGAAGTTTTGTGAAAGTACATAAGAATGAACAGATTAAGGAATTCATTCGACTGAAGTTGTTACCATTTTATTTTATTTGCCATAAAATGCATTCTCTTTTGTATCATTTCGATTTTCCATCGCCTCATTACCTTCCATTTATTTCCTTTTTAACCTTTATGGTGTGGACATTTTTTTTGTTATCTTTGTATAGTTCAGTATTTTTTCAGACATTTCATTTTCATGCTTTATCAATTAAAGCATCTTTCTGTTATTTGTGTAATATCACACTTAGTTCGCTAAGTCGAAGTATAAAAAATGATGAAATCAGCTTCTCAAAAGTGATCTATGTTTTCCCTGTTTTATGCATTAAGGAGCTTAAATACATCATTATTTTTATTCATTCGTTGATTATTGTCCTTGGGTGTGGGCAAATGGAGAAAATGGAATGAAAAGAGAACAATTTAGATGCATTCATTCTGATTCACACGGAAAAAGAGAAGCATCATGTACATATTCACATGAATATATATATACACATACATACATACATATATAGATATATATATATATATATGCATAAATATATATATATATATATATATATATATATATATATTTATGTATGATAATTCATGTAGATATAAATACGTTTCAAGCAAACGAAAACAGGCCCATCCCTGTAATGTTTTTTTATTTGTCTCAAGTTATTTCTCATATTGTCACCTTTGGAATTGCTTTTGCATTATTTTTTTTGCTGTGTGCTTTACATATT
>AIHY01000310.1:0-10281 GCA_000331125.1 Phytomonas serpens 9T
TCCGCACGCCCGCCACCCCGCAGCAGGCGTTCTTCCCGGGAATGTCAGCCGCAACCGCCCTCGACCAATCGCATCCGGCTACCGGACATTATCAAACGGAGGACGCCGCAAGAGGCGGGGGAGGTCCTAACGGGCCCGGAGGATTTCTTTCCCGATGGGCATTCCATGTTCCCACCGAGAGGGCGTGACATCTGTGAAACAGACCTAGAGTTGCGTCCGGTGGATGGGGAAAGTGGGGGCGGTCGAATTTCATCCGCCAAGCAGGCGAATTTTGTGTTGGCGATGCCTAAACGGGGTGCCACCGCACTGCCGGTGATGAGGAATGATCCTGCTCAAGCGAAAACGGAGAATTCGCTTAGCCGGAGCGCCGAGAATTGTACCTCGAGAGACCTTGGACTTCTTTCGTCGGAGCATGTGGCGAGTATCCCCACCGGATCGGATTTGTCCGACATGTCAACTTTTCGACAGCGGCTATCCATGACTACGGCTGGGCCTACTGGACGCATTATTCCTCTTTCTTTAGCACGCACTTCCGCGGGGGGTGGTTGTGATGTCGACCACGACCTTGATGACACCAGATACAAAAGCCACAGCAACATGCGTGAGGCACCGTCTAATTCTCCCGAGCCACGATCGGGAAATACACTTAAAACAAACATAGAGGGGCGAAGGCCTTGAAAACACTATATAGGACTATACTGAGTTGTAATTTATGAGCTTTGACATATACTCTGCTGTAATGCTATAACAAAGGATGTTCGCATGCTATCAGCCATGGTTTTAGATTTTGTATTAGCTATTGTAATACTGGATTTAGTATTTTATTGGTCTCTTATTTTCTCTCAGTTCTTGCTATTTTACTTTTGTATTGCATATTTCTAAATAATTCAGACCATGCGTCTGTATAGCACAAAGATAGACTCGCTCGTTTAATATGGCGTAGTTGCATTTTCTCGTTGGCTGTGAAAACATCTTTTAATTTATTCTAACATGCAAAACATCTCTTTGTCCTCTTTTACATCTGTTTCGAGGTATTCATACTTTTAGTGGTCGCGATCTCGGAAATTTTTCTTGGCCAGAGAACAAAGGGAAGCTTGCTGACCGGTGTTGATCGATTTACCGTAGCTGAGCAAGGGGGAAAGGAGCGAGAGTACGTATCCTAGCAAAGGGGAGGGGCATCGACATGAGTCTCACCGGAGAACCACTAAACAAGCGAACCAAGAGCGAGGGGGTCCCGATGCCGCAGGCGGATCTGGGCTCCGTATTGCCATGGGTGGAAAAATACCGCCCACGGACCCTGTCTGAGGTGCAATCCCAGGAAAGCGTAATTAGCGCTCTACGGAGTTGCTTAAATGAGGGTGCCATGGTGCCTCATTTCTTATTCTACGGACCACCAGGGACGGGAAAGACAACCGCGATTCTCGCCGTCGCGTACGAGCTTTTTGGACCCGATTACATCTCCAGTCGGGTGCGGGAGCTAAACGCTTCGGACGATCGAGGTATAAGCGTGGTTCGTGAGAAGATCAAGGTCTTTGCGCATTCGGCCGTGGGCAACGTCTCTCGCAAAACTGTTCAGTCGGACGGCAAAATTTACCCTGTCCCTTCTTTCAAACTCATCATTTTAGACGAAGCCGATGCGCTTTTGCCGGACGCGCAGGCCGCCTTGCGTCGAATGATGGAAGACTACAGCGATGTGACCCGCTTTTGTATTTTGTGCAATTACGTTAGCCGGATCATCGACCCTATCACGAGTCGTTGCGCAAAGTTCCGTTTCCGTCCATTGGTAAAGGAGACTCTTTACGCTCGCATCCGGCAGGTCGCTGCGGCGGAGGGGATCACGCTCTCGGACTTCTCGCTCGAGGCCCTTGATCGGGTGAGCGACGGGGATATGCGAACCGCGATTATGTACCTGCAATCTGCCCACAAAGCACATGGCCTAGATCTGACTAAGGAGGACTTTGTATCTAGCTCGGGTGCTCTGCCACCGGAGGTCTTCAAGTCATACGTTGACGTTCTCATCCGGAAGGATAGGGATGGGATGGTACACCAGACCAGTGGCGTCGTTGCGCAGGGCTTTGCTGCTGCGCAGGTGCTAGCTCAGCTCCACCGCTACCTAGTCGGTAAGGAATGCCCGTTAAATTCGGTACAGCGCGGGAATATCATGTTGAAGCTTTGTGAGGTTGAAAAGCGCCTTTCAGATGGCTGCAATGATTACTTGCAGCTTCTAGATATCGGGAATGCAATATGCTCTTTATAGAATATATGAATAAACAGTGTAGCTTATGCGGCACCTGTTTCGGTGGTTCTCTATCATATTTCTTTTTACGCACTAAAAAAAAACATTGATCTGACAGCCTGCGTTCGGGTTCGCGAATACTAATCTTACACAAAGAGGGTCCAATTTGATTTTGCGCGTGTACTTGTCTTTGTGCTCAAGAAGAAGTGTGTAAAATCATTGCGGTCATCCCACAAGCGTTAACAATATCCAAAGGATTTGGTTTCCCATTAGATGTTTCAAGCTAGTTTGGGTTCTATGGTTTAAAATCGAATTCTATACATCTTATACTCTTTTTTTTTCTCCCGACATTTTTCGGATCCCTTTTGTTAGACTTTTCAATGATCTCAGGATTTTAGTATACTCATCTTAACCCCAAATATATTGTCAGTTGAACGGAGGAAGGAGTCATTCCCATCAATGCATTCATGTTGATCTTTCTGGGGTTTCACTGATATTGGTTTCCCATAATTTGTTTGGGGCACTTCACATCTTGAATGCGACTATTACAGCCAGCTTCATATAGGGAAAAGCGCGTGTGAAAGAGAGATGACGTGATCTACGACACAGTTTGCAAATACAAAGGCTTCATTTGTTCTGACAGTGTAAGTCTGCGCACTATTTTGGGAAAAGGTGCCCATCCATCCAGTGTTAAGATAAATGATATGAGAATATCTCATGAGATAAATCCTCTTCATACGGCGAATTTATCTTCCTTCTCGCACTCCGTCGTTAAAAGTAGAGCATGTGAATACTACTAGTGTATTTTCTGGCACTTCCCTAACTAAATGTGGGGATTTGATGTGTTAATCGGAATAACAACTCATAGGCAGTAAAGTATGGTGATCTTTTCTTCGCACTGAGAGCTAATCTACCCGTCATATCTTCATTCCCATGGGGGAAAATTCATTATCTAAAGATTCGTATTTTTCACAAAATCAAAAACAAAAAACTTCGTAACTATTCAGCATCTCCCAAAGTGAATGTTGACAAGTAACAGACCTCCGTAGTCACGGACATTTCAATCTTTGAACTATTTGTGTACAATAGTTTAGAGGAAGCGATATTGACTGCTAATTTGGTATTGGTGCTCTATTTTTCATCATAGCGGCACTCATCCCATGCATATTAATGCAGATCCATGAACAAACATGTGAATTATATATATATATAAATATATCTTTGCAATAATCTAGTGTCTGAGTTTCCATGTATTGATGATAGAAATTAAATATGCTCTTCGATGGGTCGAAAGTGTGCAACAAGATTCGTCTTTTTTACTTTTTATGTTTTGTTTTATTTGTGCACCTTTAGTGACCATAAGGGTAACTACAAGTTGATAAATAAATAATTTATTTTCGACTCGAAGAATCGAAGGTAAACTTCACAATGAGTGGCTCCAAAGACAGAAGCAATGAGATTCAGTTCGTCACGGACGCTGATGCGGACGCTGAATTGGAGGAAATGCGACTCCAAGTAGAGAGCCTCCAGGAGGACCTCCAGCTCAAGGCGCTGCAGGACACCGCCGCGAAGGAGGAGGGTACTCGTAAGACAGCCATCGCAGCCTCCGCATCGGGCTCCGGCGCGGGAAAGGGAAACGCGTCCGTCTTTGTTGCCGGCTTTGACGCCCGCACGACGGAGGCGGACATCCGCGTCTTCTTCTCCTCCTGCGGGGCGGTGGTGCGGCTGACGCTGCTGAAGGATCGCCACACCGGGCAGCCCAAGGGCACCGCCTACATCGAGTTTGAGACGCAGGAGCAGGCACAGGCCGCCATCCTGAAGGATGGCCAGTCCCTTCACGGGAAGCCCCTAAAGGTGGCCCCGAAGCGGGATAACGTCCCTGCCTTCCAGCGCGGCATGGGGCTAAGGGGAGGGAGGGGCGGGGGCCGCGGTGCGGCGGCCATGACCGCCGTCGCGATGCTTGCCTCGATGATGGGTGGCGGGATGGGCTTTAGTCCGTACGGGGCCTCCCGAGCTCGTGGGCGGGGCCGCGGGCGGGGGGCTCATTAACAAGAAGAAAGGGTTTGTTATCTGTAAGCGAGCACAGCCATGTTTTCATATGTGGATATATAAATATGCACATTGAATTTAGTGACTGATATTCTAAGCGCTCGAACACACATGCATTTCTCCTTAATCTGTGAACTTTTTGATGCAACAGGAAGCTTTGTGGGCCCCATCTTCATTGGCTTAATTCTTTTTGTAGGGAATACGGTCGAAAGAGAAAAGGGAAGACGCCCCATCTGGGCTCTAATGTGATGAATACTAGAGCAACCGCTAAGTAAAACGGGTAAATCGCAAGCAAGTTATCTTTGGGGGAATTGAGGGACGTAATCTTTCTGTTTTTTCATCCAAAAACAGAGTTGCGGGAAAATATAAGAAATCAAGAAGTGCTGAAAGTAGAAGGAGCAGTAAGCTGTTACTAACATAAAAAGAGCTAAAAGGGCGCTTTATAGAGTTCGAGCCCTTGCCTACCTGGTGCCGCCAGCTCTCCTTCTTTTTCCCTTCCAACCGATTCGGCGTGTAAAATTTCGAGGAGGGGAGGGTAAAGATTACATTGCGGCTTCAGATTATTGATTTACAGGAGTGATGGTGAGCCGTAAAGCAGGCTCCTTTTTCTTCTGATTTTCTTTCCTCATTATTTCGTTTCTTCTCAGGGCGTCATAATACTTCATTAGACTTGCCATATGTACGGATACATCTCAATGTATTAAGTGTGCCCTCCCTACCTCTTCCCTGAACGCGTAGTTGTGATTTACCTATTATGACTTCACGCGGAGCTCCGTGAGAGACTCACATTTCCTTTTTTATTTAATCGGTAGTGGAGACTTATGCGATGAATTGCACTTTCATGTTTCTTGTATCATGTCCCTGATGAATCAAGCAGCACGACGATAATGCGGAGGCTCGGATGGACAGATGACGCTTGCAGCTATGTCGAAGGTTGCTTTTATTAAGAATTTCTGAGTTAGAAAAACTTTGAAGCCATGGTGGTTTGCAATGCGATCCGTGAGGATACAGTGGACTTGCGTGTCGGTATGGCCAATTTCAAAATGCGGTAAAGCGGATAGAAGTTTAAGGGCTGAGGGGAAAGCATTTTTGTATTCTCTTGCCATTATCCCCTTACCTCAATCGGTTCAATTGTGCTCTATTTGTCATTCTTCAAGTACGACTGCGATCCATTTTATACTTTATCGTCGCTTTCTTCGTTTCCTTTTTTTCTTTAGATCCAATTGCTACTTTTTAGTTTATTTTTCCGTTCGCCAAGCATCCTTATAAATCTAGCATACGTCTTACCGCATACACACATAAAAAAACAGCCTTTATCCCATGTTCGGAATTCTTTCACTCTTCAAAGATGCCACAGTCTATGACATTCTAGCCTGGCATAGACCCATTGCCTCTGGCCTTCTGCTTGGTAGCATTCTCAGCTTTTGGCTATTTTTTGTATATTGGCAATACACAATCTTAACTTTTGCGTGCAGGTGCATTCAAATTGTGTTCCTTTTAGGAGCAGTTGCTACGGCTACAAAGTACAATGTGGTATATTCAGATTTAACTGGAAAGATGGACGCCGCATACGAGTCCATTCGGCCGTGCGCAGCGAAGGTTCTCGGATTCTTCGTAGATGTGATAATCTGGCGCGATGTTTTATTCTCCGCAAAGGTCTTTGGGGCTTCCCTTGTGATGGCTTGTATCGGCAATTGTATCTCCGACAGCACCTTCATTCTGTTGGCGACCATTATATCTTTCTCGGGACCAGTGCTATACGAAAAGAATAAACCACTTATTCATGACCAATTGCAAGTTGTAAACGGATATGTGAACCAATATCTTGGGATTCTTCGCACAAAGGGGGAGCTTCTGAAGCAAAAGGTGCGCCATGTTGATGCGCATGCCGGTGTGGAGGCGCAGGCAGAAGCGAAACTTGATGATCTCCTGCGCAAGAATCAATAACTATTTTCACTTACGTGCTTGCTAATATATAATAATGAAGGAGCAACACTATAAAGGTAGCAACAAATATATATATCAATATATATAACCATGTCCAGGATTGGCATCTTTTTTCCATTTAGACACTTTTTTGAGGTGCTGGGCTGTTTATGCATTACTTTGCTTACTGGCGTAGCTGAGCTTTTTTTAAGAGTAAATTTTATGCATATGGTTTACAATTATTTCCTGAGCCGTACAAGTTTTTGTGTGTATCTGAAAGCACACCAAGAACAATGAAATCTCTAGAAATTATAAAAGAAGAAAAATCAAAGTCTTATTATTGATTCAAATTATAAAATAATCTATTATTTTGGCGGAAATATATCGGATTAAGCATTTGAAAAGGGGGAAAATTTGCCAAGAAAAGTGGTGCATTGAAGGAGATATACGTGAAGAAAGTATTTCAGTCTTAAAGGAAAGTCGATCGTAAAGATAGTAGTGAATGTCAGGACTAAAGAAATACTTTTATTCTATTTTATTTTATTATAATCTTCTCAAAGTACCTTAGCGATTTATTTATATATACATTTATGCTTTTATATAAATATTAACTAGGGTTCCGATAGTACTTAAATTTCAAAGATGCTCAACGCTAGGGAAAATATTTTTCTGGATTTTGTAAGCAAGCATTGAAGCTGTGATTCATACTTTGTAATATTTCTGATATTTGAACTGCTTTCCCCTTGATCTTTTTTTTAAATACTTTTTTTAATCATTCATTAAAATCAATTATCAATATCGAGGTTAGACAAATAAGGGAAAAAATATTCATAAACCCTTGAACTTGTTTTGTTAATATCATAGAACTTGTTGGATGCAAGAGTTAGGAAATAACACACATTTTTTATCAAGTTGATATATATATATACATACATATATATATCTATATATATAAATATATATAGATATATATATACACACACACACTCAATTTCAAGAGGATATCCATAAATTGGGATTTTTTTTAGCCGCAATGGAGTATGTCGATTGCGTTCGCCGTGGCAGTGATGATATTGATAATGCGGTAGCCCATTTAGATGAAACAAAGGTTCAGCTTCTCCTTGTGAAATTTCTTCTAGGCGGCGGCACCTTTAAACGAACCAAGTTCTTGTACGTAATTTACACAGGGCCTAAGTGTAATATCGTTAAACGGGGACGGTACGTTGAGAAAATCGGTAAATTTGTGGACGAACGTCTAAAAGGGGTCGCCGGCTTATCCTCTATGGATAAGGCCTCTCTTTCCTTTGAATCATTAGTCAGCCAGTTTCGAAAGGTGTTTATTGTTGACGATGGAGAATTCTCGATAGCAAAGATTCGTCAAGAGCACCTGCATCGTATGGTAGAAGAGCAAGCAAAAATGCATCAGGAAAGAGAATACGAAAAAAAAAGAGCCCGACTGAGGGCGATTCAGGCACGAAGAGCGAGGCAGAGTAATAAGGCGGAATCGACCTTGAAAAGAGACATTAATCAAAATCATAACGATTTAGACAATAATGCGAAAAATATTATTGCTGCGATTCGGGAAGAGAATAATGCCGTAAATTGGGTCGTTTTCTCTCCAGATCCTGAAACACTTCGTGCGGAGAGCTACGGTGGGGGTGGCATATTTGAATTGGTCAAAAACCTCCCTGACAACAAATGGCTCTTTGGATTATTCAACATCACCCTCTCAAACTCCCAGGGACGCATGAAGCGACTGATATTTTTTCAGTGGATTGGCAACAGAGCCAAGATAGCGCGCAACCGAAGCACCTCTGCTGTATACCCCGCCATGAGCAAGCTTCTTTCGCCGTATTCATATGAAATTTACTTAGTTGGGAAGACTGATCTCGTGCCAACGGCAATTATTAGTAAATGCAAGAATGCTTTCTTCGAACAGAAAAGTGAACCGGTAGGTAAGCAAAACAAGCCAATTAATGTTGTGCTTGACGATAAAAACCATACCGAAATATTGATAGATGATGTGGACCATATGCTTTTTGATTTCAATGGATACCAAAGCGAAGAAAAGCAATCAGATATAGGGCCTATCACAAACAATTATCAAGAGATGAGCACGACAACTTTAAGTGACTTAAACGATAGCTGTACTGAACTCTACGATACAGAGGAAACATTGCGTTTAATAGTGTCCCCTGAGGGTGGTTTGGTATGGGCTATCTTTGAGGTAATCTAACACGGTCCTATTCATTTAGCTAAACTTATACTGAAAGAGCTCATCAAGCACAATGATACATGATTGTGGGGGGTCTTTTTCCAACTGTTGCTATTTATTTCAGATATTTTCAACGCACGAACATGCGTGTCCAAATATTAATATTAATGATATATATATACATATATATATATATATATGTATATATCTGTGATCACGTTTTTATACCATATGCCCATAAAGAATTCATGATGCTTATTCTAATCGCCTCTTGCTTAATTATCCTACTGCATGTTTTTTTATATGTTTTAAATTATTATACTCCACACGTCTTCCTCAATTACAAAGTACTTCTTTGATCTAAAAGTCCGTGTATGTATTATTTTCTTTATTTTTACGAAGTCACTGATTGAAATTATATACATTTTTGTATTTCTTTGAACACCCTTCTTATATTCAGGCTGTCTTGAAACAAAAGGAGGGTGAGGGTGAGAAAACCAAGGAGTAATTTGATGCTTTCGTTTAATTTCAAATAACAGAGTTGAATGTTATATTTATCGATCGCAACGTTGTGTGTTACATATAAAATTTCCATCGAAACGTTGCGGATGTTAGCGTCAATCTTGGTCATCATCCAATTCAAAGAGATTTGTGCATGTGGATAATGAAATATCAAAAATTAGCGGGATATCATTTTGTTAAAAGTGATGATATAGAAATCTTTTCAAATATGTTCGCACACACGTGCTAAATTGATGGATTTGTATCTCTATTTCCACATGTATTTTTACGTACTTTTTTCACTCAATGATCATCCTTTATGTTAGATTTATAGTACTCTCAATAATAAGGAGAGAGGAACCTGCCCAAGTCATCCTACTTACTTAATAGCTCTTTATCCTACTTACATGATATTTTTTTTATCCGAAATAAAACCATTTATACCTTACACAGCCGTATCTGAAACACTTTTTGGACAAACTTGAAATCCAAGGACAAATAGATCATGCACGAAGCATCTGAGGGCTTTCGTTCAAGCACTGTCCCCGTCCATGGTCTTCAGTATCTTACGTCCCCTTCATTGACTTCATCACTCTGCAAGCTTAAAGCAAATTTTACTGAGGGAATCACCGGTGAGGATGGGACTGGTCCACTGCCTCATCTCAAAAATGCGTTGAAATCGTCGTCAACTCTGCAAGAAACATATCCGCAAAGCAGCCTTTCCCACACGCTATCTGGTCTAGGCCCTTCGGCACGTCGTTTATTACTACTAGACTCAACTGAAGACGGAACCGTCAAGAAGAAATCATTCCCAGTTTCGGGAAAAATAACCGAACCGAACCAACGGTCAGACTCTGCTAAGCGCGCTGCAACCTTTGGAGGGCCTGTAAAGGGGAATGATACTTTGCACAATGCCAATTTTACTCCCCTGGCGACTGACAATGAGAGTCTGCGCAAGGATCAGCAGGCCTGTTCCACTGTGCCCGCAGCGCTTCTTTTCTCATCAAACAAAAGCATTCTTGGTAATGAGCGAAACATGCAGAAGAAGATGAGGACTTTATGTAGATCGTATCGTACTTCTTTTTCATCTTTAGATAACACAGAACATGGCAAGAAGGATTCCTATTCCAAGTGGAGTCTGGATCGTAGAAAAGAAAAAGATGCCTCACCGCGTGCGTATCCTGAGATGTGTTCTACCCTAACGAACTCGAAGGCGGCGTCGGAGCCGATCTTGGTGCACGAGCTCCGCCGCTATCTTGATCAAGAGCTCCTTTTTGTCCATAACAGAGGCGCCTCGCAGCAGCAGCAGCCCGCGGAGCTCCTGGGCCCGTACCGTGAGGCGCTTGGAGCTCTG
>AIHY01000311.1:0-12667 GCA_000331125.1 Phytomonas serpens 9T
GAGGCTGGTATCGTCGATCCGACCCGTGTTGTGCGTGTGGCCATTACGGACGCCACTTCAGTCGCCAGCATGATGATGACGGCAGAGGCCGCTATTGTGGATCTACCAAAGGAGGAGCCAGCTCCACCAATGGGCGGCATGGGTGGCATGGGCGGTATGGGTGGCATGGGCGGCATGGGTTTCTAATAGTTAATCTTTGTAATATCTTTCAGAATATTTCGTTGGGCAGTTACAATTTCACATTTTCCTGTTTTTTTATATTTATTCTTATCACTATAAGTTTGGAAAAATACACGTAGTGCTTGTCGTTTTCTTGTGGCTTTAGTATTTCCTTTGCGAAGTAAGTGAGTATTATTTGTATTTAGCCACTGCGTATTTGATTTGCTACTCTTGTTCTTCAGCCTTGGTAACTTTATTTACAGCCTCTAACATACCCTAATAATTTTGATAGTGTTTTAAATTATCACATATTAAAAGTATAAACAGGAATCAGTTTTTTTTCATTTTGGTATTGCTACATTGAATTTATGTTTATTCTTAGATTATGCTTTTCTTAATGATAATCAATATGTTCTTTTATTTTCCTAATGTAGTTCTGTCCTTAGTGCATATCTGAGTTATCTATTATTTATTAGAAGCTACTCTAAATATCTTATACCTTTTTTAAACAACAGAATTTTTTTTCTTATAGGTCGTATTTTGTTTTTTTTTGAAACAAAAATTCAGCTCGGATTAATTAAGTTTTCTATTACTTTTTATCATCTATTTTGTTCTGCTTTTTCTTCCTTTAATGACTGAGGATGATGGTGAGATAGCTTCATCTTTTCAGCCTATAGGAAACACCACTTCGCTCTGCACCTCGCGTGATTGTGGTGGTAGCTATTCTGGATTTAACGCTACGCATATGAATAAGATTCCCAATCGTCATTATCTCAACCCCCGTATGCTGCTCACTACGGCTCAGTCACAGTGGACGCCTACTCGTTTGAGCTCACCGTTCTGTGTACTCAGTGCATATGACTTTCAGGACGATTTTTACATCAATACACTTTCCTGGGGGCATGAACAAATCGCCCTGGCACTTCGTCAAGATCTTCTTTTTTTCCATCCAGCCTCACCTCGTCAGAGGTCTGCCACCATATGTGTCTCAGACATGGATCCCACAAAAGAAAATTACCATAACCATGCATCTGGAAGTCCTAGCAACGCGCGTAGGAGGCAGCCAACAGCGGTAGCGGTGTGCCGACACAACGATGAAACCTGCTTCCTAGGCCTTTCCGGTGGTGGGGTCGAGCTTTTCCAATGCACGGAGCACGGTAGCCTTGTTCGTACTAACGTCTTTGCGATGCCACCATCACCGTATGAAACTTTAGAGGCTAGCATGATGGCAACTTTGATGCCTAACAAGCTCATTGATTTGTCGGAAGGGCTGCTATTGTCAAGAGCGAGAAATGCTCTGTCGGCGTCCATGGCGTCTGTTTCGAGTGTATGCGGGATCGCCACGTCTGGAACCCATCCATGGCTTGGGGTGGTTGCCACGGCTGGTGGTGAGTTGCTTACCCTGGATGCGCGATCTAGGAACCTTTGCACGATGTTTGGAGGGAACTCCAACGTTTCTGGGACCTCTTCGGTTGGAGGTGAAGTGCCTGTTCATCTTCCTCGTTCGTATTGTAGCTACAGCCCACGTGGTGATCCCGAGGATCAAAACACCTTCGCTGCTCACACCTTTGCTACCGCGGGAGATTCTCTTCCATCTGGGCAAGCACTGAGTCGAGTGCAGTGGGCATCAGACTATCTTAAGCAGCATGATCGTCTCTGCAGCGTGGCGTGGAGTGTCAATGGCTCTCTAATTGCCACAGGTAGTGATATGGGCACTGTGAAGCTCTGGTCCTTGCAAAACCCCCGTTCGCCCGTGCAGGTGATACCATTTGACCATCACAGCACGATAAAGGCATTATGTTTTCATCCACATAACCCGTACGAGCTGCTAATTGGTGGGGATGCCGGTAGCTCTGGACTTCGTGTGTACAATGTGTTAGCAGCAGAGCCGCAGCTTTTGTGGTCCACTAACACTACCGCTCAGACCACGCAGGCACAGTACTCCCCTGATGGAGGGCATATAGTGACTGCACAGGGAACCTGTGCGAATTTCCCCGTATTGTCTGAAGTGATATCTGAGAGCTTAAACGACCAGAGCGAGATTGCATCCAATATGGGTCAAAGCTATCGCGGGCCACGTCTTCAATTTAACTTTGCGGACGACAGCATGGAGGAGGATCCAGAGATGTACGATCGTAATCTAGGGAAGACAGGGGGAGGCGATCAGGGGATAGGGGGGTTTGGGACCGCACCTCGTGCTGGCGTGGGGACGCGTCAACAGGCCCCACCATCTTATTCGCTTGTGGTGTGGCGCAAACCTAAGCGTGATTCTGTGGAATTATACCCCTTTGACATTCTTTCTCATGAGGAAAGGGACATTCACAGCTCGAGTTTTCCATTAGACCAACCTCGCCGGCATTCTCGTTTGTATGGTAAAACCGTCACGACGTCACTGCCATTACAATTTCAGTATGCTATGGCAGGGCATCGTGCGCGGCCGCTCTTAGTTTGTCCATTTTCTCCCTCCAGCTTTGAGGGCTGCATGGCCTCTGTCGCCGGCGGAGGTGACAGCAATATTAGATTTTGGCGAGTGTTTCAAAAGTCTAATCGGCCGGGAGGCCGTTACGGGTCGGTGGAGGAGACCTCTATACCCTCGCTGCGTTCGTTCACCAATTGTGACCCTCAGGGTGATCTTCGGGAGCTAAGATAGTTCTCTATTATTCCTTTTTTTTGCTATCATACATCTAGACGTTTATAGAATTGCTCTTGATGCGCTTGTTGGTTAGGAAACTCTAATAAACAAATTTGTCTTTACAATATGCCGTTGAAACGTAAAGTATGACTTTGCTCATGATGATTTAGCAATTAGAAATGTTCAACTTTTTCATTTTCCATTCATTTTCTTGGCATTGCTGAAGGTTAATATGACTATAGATGCAAATTTAAATCTTTAATAATTTCACGAAAGCTTAAATATCTATTTATCTTCATAAAGTAATGGACTTTATTGATTATGCTTTTCTTCTTAAAATACTTCTTATCGTTGGTATCGCCTCCATTTTATCTTTCAGGGAGACAGATTGGAATGCGTACATGGGAGCTGTAGGCAGATTTTTAGATGGTGAACTCAATTATGACAAGCTTAAAAGTAGTAGCTTATCCCTGAATTGTCCTGGTGGGTATGTTTGGATCTATGGTGCTCTCTATTATATTACAAAAGCTAGTACATCCGTTGACTTAGCGCGAATTATTTTTTCAAGTGTCTACTTAATGACATTCGGAATGGTGTTGTCTTTATATCATCGAGCTGATTTTCCATGGTGGGTGACTATATCGCTTTTCGTTTCGCCTCGCATCCTAGGCACCTACTTCTTGAGCCTTTTGAATGATTGCTGGGCTATGCTATTCTTGTATGGTGCTATCACATTGATTTCTGGAGGACGATACTGGAAATTTGGCTGTCTCTTATATAGTGTCTCAGTTTCTGTTAAAGCGAGACTGCTCTTACTCGCACCCGGGTTGCTTTATGTCTTGCTGCGTTCACTTTCATTTTTTAAAGTATTAATTTGTTTAGCGGTGTGGATTGTATGGCAGCTCGCGGTAGGCTATCCCTTTATTCTTGATGACTGGAGGTCGTACTTAGACAAGGCCTTTGAGCTCAGATCTGTTTTTATTCCTGAGCATCCAGAAAATTATGAGATATTCGGAAAATTCATAGATGTATCACCCTATCGAATGTATGTGTTTCCAGCCATCATCATAGTAAGTTGGCTATTATTATGGCGGTTGCGGTGGAGGAAACGGTTGTATACATTTCTGAACAATGAGGAAAAGGGGGTGGAAAGGCATGGGGAATTTCATAAGGATAATTCTTTCAGCGGTCATATGATAGTGCTAACACTATTTGAGTCCAATCTCGCTGGTGTGCTGTGGGCAAGTATGTTTCAGTGTGAGCTATATACCTCCTTTTTTCATATGCTTCCTTACACTTTGTACAGCACTAAATGTTCTAATTGGCTTCGGTATATTGTGTTAGGCTTGATTGTACCTGCCTTTGAAAATTTTCCTCCCTCACACAGTCATTCAATAATTTTAAGGGCAGTCAATACATTGATATTATTGGGAATTTTGTTCTTTGGAAGCGACAATCACGTTGAAGTTACACAAGAAGAAGGATCTACTAGAGTACGAACAAAAAAATGTGACTCCAATGTGCTTCCTTCATTTAAGCTATAAGAAATAGGCGATCACACAAAATATAATAATGAAGGGGGAATCGTTGTACTTGCGTTTCATGAAAATTTGACAAATTTGTTGTTGTTATAATATCCTTGCTATTGAAAAGGAAAAGGGTCGCGCTAACAGTAATAATGGAAATTGGCCTCCAATACACTTTTATCACTATTCTTACATATAGGATACTTATGAGCACTCCTATTTATTTACAATTGGAACCCATTTAATGCATTCCTTTATTTGTTCATTCTCGGCGTATTCAATTTTTATGGATACCATGTATATGGTTCCAAGATGTAGATTATCACTTGTTCCAAAAGTGTATACTGAACAGTTTTTCATTTGTTTTCTTCGCTATAGGGGTACGCTTTTTCCATCCTATAGATATTGACTTTGATTTGTATTTTAAATTAGTGGTCCTGATCTCGAAACCCATTTTCCTTAATTACTATTCGAACTATTACTTTACATACCACCCCCCTAAAAAAAGAGGAAATCATGGATTAATTCATTGTGGTGCTTTTTTTTTAAAGTGTTAGAGCATATCTTAATGATTACTTTGCATTTCTTTCCTCGCCATTCGACTAATTCTCGACAACTTAGTGTGCGAGAGTTCTAAAAATTCTATAAAACAATCCAACAGAGAAGTTCGTACAGATACTACCAAGCTTTTATTTACATACGTAACTGAAAATACTAGGTCTTCCTAAGCGTCATTTTTTATAAAAAAGTTTATAGTGGACCTCACTTTTGTTGCTTTATTTACTGCCATTTTAATATTCATTGATTTTATCAACTTATTTTTCCAAATATCAATTATTGCTGTAATACCAACATAAGAAAAAGCCCAATAGCTGTAATATTCCTTTTTTAAAAATGAGATCTCTTGGCTCTATATTTGGGATTAAGACAGAAAAAGCAATGAGTGAAATCAATAAGCCACCTTTAAAGTCTGCGATAAGCTCTTGCACAGACGACTATAAAGACAATAAAGGGAGGTGTGCTTTATCAAGCATAGGGCTTAGCCCCTCTGATTCATACGGTAACAAATACGATGACGTAATGTTAAGCGAGGAACCCTTCGAAGCGGAGGAAATTTCGGTTACAGAGGTGGCAGATCTTTTTAAAGCGTTTCAACGCACTCTGGATGAATCTAAGGATATACGCGAAAAACATAACGTAGTTAAGAAGACCAAGATCATTTGTTCGCAAATAGCACGCTCCAAGATTACCCTATCCCACGAAGAATTCGTGTGTGCCTTTGGAAAGCCCTCCACTGGAATTCAGAGTCTCCTCGAAGAAATACAGGAAGAACCTATAGCTCTCCGTGTGCGGCATGCTGTCGCTCTCTACCATTTCTGTGTGGAGATTGATCAAGAATTGGAAGACGAGTTGTTCTCATGCGGAACAGGGTTTCTTGCATCTCTGCGGCAGGAGAACACTTTTGGGTTTCCCACCGTAGCTCATGAACCAAATCCTGTCAGCACCCCTACGGCCGGTCCTGCTACGTTGGAGCGATGTCAAGACCTTGACTTGGTTAAGATTTACCGTAATCTACTTAAGGGTGGAGGTTACCTGCCGACTGCGGCCGAAATGAACGAAATTTTAATTCGTGCCGACGGCATCTTTCGAGATTTACCGAATGTTGTCATGGTACCTTTGCCAGTTGTCGTGGTGGGGGATATCCATGGGCAGATACGCGATTTGCGTGAGCATGTTCTATCTATCGGCGGCCCATTGGTTTCAGAAGAAAAGCTCCGTGCTGCATCGATCAATGCTAGGGCTGATGCGAAGGAGAATGCGAAGATCTGTAAGGGATCTACTGATAATAGGTGCAAAGTAAGGTCCGAAAGGCTGAGCAAGGTGGGTACCTTACACCAGGAGAATGTGAAACACCCGACCTCGTCATTTTCTCAGCAGCAATCTGTCACCACTGCGATCAAGAACAAGGGAACACTGGGCAGAAAAAGTATGGGACAGGCAGTACTTGGGGACGATCCTTTGGCAAAGAACTCATCGTGGGAAGTCTCAAAGGCATCCACATATCTTTTTCTAGGAGATTATGTTGACCGTGGTAAGGGCAGCTTAGAATGCCTATGCCTTCTTTTGGTGGCTAAGATTCTCTCGCCGGATACGGTTTTTTTGCTTCGTGGCAATCATGAGTGCTCCCTCGTTAACCGGCATTATGGCTTTCTCGAGGAGTGTCATCGGATGTATCCCATCATCAATAATTTTGTTTGTAGTTCCGTATTAATCACCCCAGCCACCGTCAACTCCGAAGGCGGGGCGCTCAAGCAAGCTCGAGAGGGAGAAAGCAGCTCCCCTGAAAGGTCTTCCCCCAGTTCCGGATCGCAGAAGAAGATGGGTACAAAGCCCGATGGTGAATCTGAAGTGGGTGCGGGTACTACCGACTTGTCATCCACGGGAGAGGAGGCCGCTAACCAGACTACTCAACTTGAGAGCGAGCAGGCTTCACTGGATGCAATGGAGTGGGATCTTAGCGACCACCCACTTTGGATCATCGCGAATAAAGTCTTCGAGTGCCTACCACTTTGTGCTGCAATTTATGAAACCGTCGAGCGAGCAGATTGCAAAGTGCCTCAGGAGGGAAAAGACGTTACGGCCGCACCCCGCGGTATGAAAAGCAGCAGCGACACTGTGCCACTGAAGGAATCAAAAGTGGAGATAACAGTCAGACCCTCAAAGTTTATTAATCAGATAAGGAATGAGGATGATAAACAACGAGTGGTGCGGGTTTGTGCGATGCATGGTGGACTTTCACCTCACATTGGAAACAGTCTCGATGGTATTATCGCTATTAATCGATTCAAGGTTATTGAGAACGGTGCTCTGGCTGATTTAACATGGTCAGACCCCTTTTCCAACGGGCAGAGCTCCTCTGATTCTTTCCAGCATGAGGCGACTGATGACGCCATCTGTCTGGCAGGGTATGATAGGAATCATCATTTTGTAATTAAAAATAATTTTGATTTTTCAGTTCCAGTAGATTATGATGGCCCGCTTATAGGGTTTTCACGCAACGCCCGGGGGACGGGGCATACGTTCGGCGAAGATATCACCTGCTCCTTTCTAAAAAAGAACAAGATAAATTACATCATTCGCGCACACCAGTGTGTGCAGAAAGGATTCCAATGGCTTCACCATCATCGTGTGCTCACCATTTTTTCAGCATCCAATTACTGCGGCATTGGAAACAAAGGCTCTATTGCAATACTCGACGAGCATGGAATTCCAGAGCTGATTCAATACAGCCGCACTGACACTACTGAAGATGTGGAAGTCGATGCTACCGCCCCTATCCCACCTCGAAAATTTTTATGAAAACACTGAACATTTTTCTTAGAAAGTCTAAAAGATGAGATGAATCTAAAAGCGGTAAAAGTGGTAACCCGTATGGAAGGAAAATAAATAATACTTCTGGAAGGGAAGCATAAATGCTAGAGGAGAAATGCATGTAATTGAAGCGTTTCTTTTGGCCCATTGAACCACCTTGTTAAATACACTGTGCCAATTTTCCAATTACATTATGCAAGTTATTTTTTATTGATTGTTCTAAGTTTTGTACGTGTGTGCCCGTGTCTTTGTTAGTTCACGACTGATGGTAGTAATTTTTACCATATTAGCACATTTCCTTTTTATGTGGTACCTTTTTGCGCGTGGTAAGTCTTTTCCTTTCATTCGTTTTGATCATGTTGTCTATAGTGTACCTTTTCCCCTTGCATGTCCAACCTTTTCTGCGATAATCTTAATCAAAGTGAAATAGAGGGTGACTATGTTTACATTTATTCCTTTTGTTGTCACTAAAATATATGCTCATCGATATATCCTTAATTGAATCGGAAACATGAAATACGTGCCTAGATTTATCTTTTACTGCCACACCTAACCTTCGGTATGTAAGGTAGCATGTTTGAGCCTCTGATGTTTTCATAGTTTTGCAAAGTTCAAATCCTTTTTTCTTCATAAAACAGAAAGGCGGAGCTTTTCATACAGGTTGCATCTGCTATTGCAGTGAATATCGTAATCAAAATATTATCGCATTATGGAGATTCTTAAGAAGACGGCTGCGTTTCGCATTCAGAAGCAGGTTGAAGGCCTGCAATCTAATGAGGTCACAGACATTTCCCTCAGTGGAGTACCCTTTCTTCCAGAGCTCTTCACCCCCTACAACAATCTTGTTCATCTTACTCTCGTTTTCCTTAAGCCAAAATTGAAATCGCTGCAATCCATCCCTTTCAGTTGTTTTCCCTCATTGCGTCTGCTGAATTTAAGTGATAACGCTATCACTATACCCAGAGCTCTTGCTATGGAACTCGAAGAGCCTCAGGCGACAGGTGATGACGGAAATTTGGAAGGTAATACTACCAACAGCGTGGATACGGCCACGCCGAAGGGCATTCTTACAGAGGACAAGTTATCCCGGCTCGTTAGTTCTTCACTGAAGCGGCTACTGTTACCAAACAATTGTATTGCAGATATGGAGGAGATCCAACGTTTAGCAGTTTCATTTCCCGAGATTGAGGTCCTCGATCTTGTTGATAATCCTGTCGACACCCCTTCGCACTTCAGTGCCATCTTTGGACTTTTCCCAAAGCTTGTTGCGTTAGATTCAAAAGACAATGCAGGATTTGAGGTCATAGTAGAGGACTCAGATGAAACCTCCAACGATGAGGTCAGTGAAGAATCTGAAGATACTTCGGAGGAAGGTAGTGATGATACCGATGAAGAGGACGACGCTTCAAGCAATGAAAACAGAGATTCTAGCGACTCTTTAGCACGAAAGCGATCACGTTTGCAATAAAACAAAGAATAAGGTTCGACCAAACGACATTATAGAAGAGGCCATATAAAAGGTGTTAATCATAGAGGTAGCTCCCCTACAAGAAGGGGGGTGTTTTTTTTTAAAGGCTTCACTTGCGTTGTTGTATGAGTGCCGATAAATGCCATTAAATCAAGTGCGATTAAAAAGTCATGTTATTGTTTGTATCTAATTCCCCTTTGCGAGGCAGCAAACATAATTTTATTATCCGTAACTCCTCTTTCCTTCTTTTTTATTTCCACTTAATACTGCATCTAAACTCTACATATACCAAAACAAGGAGAAAAGGAACAATCACACATAAAGCGTACGAATTATACTGAGCTTTTTTTTTTACAATTGGATAGATGCCGTCTAAGGAAGCACCACTTCCTCCGGCGTTGTCTCAGCGAATTGAGTCTTTAACCTTGGTGCACAAACAGCGACAGAGCAGCTCTGCCTCGACTCGGAATGATGGTAGTAAAAGTGATTGCGTATCCTCACTGATTCAGGAATGGAGGGAAGTTGGTAACCTATGCTTTGGGAATGAAAGCCATCTTTCGGCGATCCGCTGCTATACAAATGCGCTACAGTTAACTGAGGGCAATGTTGAGGAGTGCGCTATTTTACACTGCAACCGAAGTGCGGCGTACTTGAAGTCCACAATGTGTGCGGGTTCGTCTATGGCGTTGAAGGATGCAGAGAAGGTAATTGCATTGCGGCCAAATTGGTTCAAGGGTTATCTTCGCCTCGCGGACGCGCACTACATGCGTAAAAACTATGAGGCGGCAGAACAAGCATATAAACGAGCGTTGGAGATAGAACCGGCCTGCACTACCGCACAGACATCTCTTCAATCTCTTCGTAACGATATCGAAAAGCGGACCATGGAGAAACAAAAGAAGGAAAAGACCATGTGGAATTCATATGAAAGGGAGAATTGTGCAGGTGCGTTTAAGCAAAGCGGTGCCAGCGAGAAGCCATACTCGGAGTATTTTAGTAGCAAGAATAGAGCTACTTCCAGTATTGATAGCTCGACGCTGAGGCAATCAATGAAATACGAGTCTTTCTTTTCGACAAATACAGATGCGACCACAGACAGCGGTACCCTCACCTCAGCGACGGATGGCGATAACACGGAGAACCTCGTACGGCTATGGAAACGAGACGTGCTTCTGCGTGATGACCGTACCGGCATGAAACCCCGCACTGTTTCCCTCAGAGATGTCGACAGCAGCACTGGAAGGGCATATAAGGAAGAGTTGCTTTCGTCATTCCGAAACAAAGTGGCGGGGGATACGGAACTGTCTTCAAAGATCCGTGCACGTATCGAGGATCAACACCTTAGAGGCCAAAATGTAAATTATCGTGAGGCAGATAAATACAGAAATATTTACGAGCGCTCCACGAATGGTATTGGCCTTGCCATCACGACCGATTCGTACAAGGAATTCAATGGAAATCGCGAAGGATATTATTAGAGTCGAAAGGAAGTCTTTGAGTTATAACGTTTAAGCTAATTTTTCGACTTTCGCTTCGAAATTGCAAACATTCAGCATGAGAGAGGAGTTAAATTTCATACACTCTTCCCAAGAGTAGTAAGTACTCTTGCATAGTTTCTTTTTTCTATTCGACTCTATATCAGCGCCCAATCTTATGAGATTCCTTTTTAAAACAGACAAACTTTTCAACTACCGCCGATCGTCTTGAGTCGATTCAATAAATTTTTCAATGTAATATTCTATTGTTGTGCTTTATACAATTGTAAATATAAATGCTTATTGTGATATCATTTTTTTACGGATTAATGTACTCATGTAGCGCTATTCTATATATGAAGTTCTATATCCGGTATGCAAATTAAACGTGAATGAATATG
This sequence comes from Phytomonas serpens 9T, assembly GCA_000331125.1. NCBI lineage: Eukaryota > Euglenozoa > Kinetoplastea > Trypanosomatida > Trypanosomatidae > Phytomonas > Phytomonas serpens. The sequence goes on from AIHY01000311.1 coordinate 11,034, forward strand.
GGTGAAATGGTAACACCGTTTGTGTTTTTAGGACATTTTCAAGTTGTGGAGATGCAAGGAGGAGGGATGAGGCTGAAGAAATCAGTTGAACGTTTCGAAAAACTGAGTAATAGGAAAAAATCTCTCAATACTTGATTCCTTTTTCAACATTTTTCCCACAATTCTTCTATTTTATTAGAACTCTTGTAGAACCTTTTTTTTTTTGACAATATTATTATTATTGTTATTATTATTTTCTACTATCTCCATATGTTATAGTTACACATTCTTAGCCTGTCACACTACTTTGATCTGTTATAACCCCAATAAAGGCATGTTTTCCTCGCAAACAGTTCCTAACGGAGTGTGTCGTGAAGGGACCATGCGAAGGAATCGTGTTAGACTACAGTTCGTTTCACGGCCTTTGACCTCAAAAAGTGGGAGATCCACAGTTGACGAGACGGTAGCTGTTGCATCACACAACTCAATCAGTGTCGAGGATTCTCTTCATAGCCCGCTCGAATCGTCCCTTTCATATGATAGTCACCGTGGCAAAGAGAGCATCGAAGCTAGCTCGGTCACTGGCAGCCTTCCCAGCTCTGACGGGCACAGGAGGATTGAAACCGTGGAAGCTGAAAATATCGGTGACTTAGGTAAACATGGACGCGATTCTTCTGGAACGGAAGTATATGATGGGAATATGGATGCTGATCATTCCCGTTCTACCATCAGCACATGCCTCATAGCGAAGCACGATGAAATAAATCAGCAATGCGCTGAATCCGATTTACCAACCCATTTATCACTCAAATACACGGAGTTCGATATCGACCATACGAATGCACGCGGACGCGATAAAGCAGGGAGTAGCAGTAGTACTAGTTTCACTGATTCTGATAGGACGTCTTCATCAAGTGCTAGTAAAAAGGAAGCAATATTGATACCACACCCACCGCCGCCTTTGCTGGTTTCATCCTTTTCGACAACCCCGATTTCCCCCCCAAACGACAGCGGTGGCCTCAAACAGGTCTCACCTAGCATGGACACCCGCACCTTTATGACTCCTGAGTATGATGGCACCTTCTACAAGACAAATGCCATCCCCATCGCGCACGAGCAGTTGGGTGTGCCGCTGAACGGAAGCGATCGACCCACTCGAAGGCGGAGCCATGCGAGCTCTGATGCAAGCACCGGGAATGGGGAGGAAGACGAGATCCCCTCCGGGAGCCCTCAAAATCGTGGGGCGATTGGGCTCGACGTCGATTCCACTCCCCATCCGGACGACGACGACGACGACGACGGGGTTCCCGCCTTTGCCTTCTTTCCACTCAACCCCCATGAGCGGAGCGCGGTGTTGGGGTATTGCCGGGAATATAGAAAAATGGTGACCCGGCAGACCTCCCCCGCCCCCGATCCCCGCGCGGCGCTAGATCAACTCACGCAACAGATCGACGACACCACGCGGGACGCGACGCAGCGTCTGGAGCGGCTCAAACGATGCCTGGGCCTCGGGGCCGACGTCTTTTCCGCCCCGCCCGTGCGGGGACAACCCCACCGCGCCCTCACCGACGTGGAGGTCCTACGGTACGCCGGCCACCTCAAATTCCTCAAGGCCGCGCGGCAATTCGAGCGGGAGGAGGCGGAACGGGGGGTGG